>JACEEZ010013995.1:0-22500 GCA_016584305.1 Chionoecetes opilio
GACTGATCGCTTGTCAAGTAGAGCCGACTGCGGCACCTCACCCACGGCAGGGACACTTTACTGGCTGTGTCAAGTAGATCCGGGGCTGGAAGGCAGAGACAAGGTGTGAAGTGAGAGGTGGACAAGGGTAGCCTGGGACGGGAGGGAGGGAGGGAAGAGCGGAAGGATGGAAGGATGGGAAGAGAAGAAGGAAAGAAGGAAGGAAGGAAGGGAGAGAGAATGGAAGGAGTAGATAAAGTAAAGAAATGTTGAGGAATATATAAAAAAGCAAGTAGACAAAAATAAGTGTCTAAAGAAGAAGATAAAGATGAGAAGGAGGGAATGGACGTAAGTGAAATGATATAATGAAGAGGAGAGAGAAGAATAGTGTAAAGGATTACGTGGAGGAAGAATAAATTAATAATGCAGGGAAGAGATAGTAAAAATTCGACAAGAAAAAAAAAAAAATTAAAGGAAATAAGAGAAGAAAGAGAGAAGAGAAAGGGAGGAAGACTGATATGTGTGATAAGAACGCGAAGGAAGGAGGGAATGTAAAAAGAGTAAAGCAAGCGTAAGGGAATTACTAGAAAAAATAGATATAGGTTTTAGAGTAAAGAGTAGATAGATATGAATGAATATAAGAGGAAATAAAAAATATACGTATTAAGTGTACATAAAGATAGGGAAGAGGAGGAAAAAAATGAGAAGGAGGAGGAGGAAAATAAAGATGAAGGAGTATAAAGTGAAATTAATGAGAGGACGTTGAGAGATAAGAGGGAGGGAGGGAGGGAGGGTGTGAGGGAGGGAGGGAGGGAGGGAGGGGGGGAGGGAAGGAGGGAAGATGAGGCGATGAAGTAGTGTAGGAGGGATCCATGGACAAATGAGTGGAGAGGGAGGGACAGTGAATTATGAGACCTGTGAAGTATAATGAGAGAGAGACAAAGACGAGTAACAAGTGAAGGCTATACCATTTTCATTCATAATTCCTCCTCCTTCTCCTCCCCATCGCCACACAAACATGATTCAGTCTCGTGGCCACTTATCTAGCAGGTGTAATGAACCTTTCGTGCTGAAAATTTTTAATAAAATTTGTTCATTAAGACGATACAAATAATGTGGGGGAGAGTGACACGAGTGTTTAATTTTGAGTTCTTATTAATGTTCTCTCTCTCTCTCTCTCTCTCTCTCTCTCTCTCTCTCTCTCTCTCTCTCTCTCTCTCTCTCTCTCTCTCTCTCTCTCTCTCTCTCTCTCTCTCTCTCTCTCTCTCTCTCTCTCTCTCTCTCTCTCTCTCTCTCTCTCTCTCTCTCTCTCTCTTTCTCTCTCTCTCTCTCTCTCTCCTCAATTTACTAACTTTCATTTCCTACTCAACTCAACGTAGATTAATAGCAAAGTAACACGATTCAATGTCGAATCATAATAAAATGCGACCCGGTAGGCATTATTCATTCCGGAATCCTTCACGCTTTCCTGGCTTCAAGGTCACTGTCTGGCGTCACACTGGAGTGAGGGAGGTGCCCTTTGCTTTAGCATAATTTCCCTCACACTAGTTTGTTTTGAAAGGTTAGTGCATTCAGACAGCATTGTAAGGACAGGAATAGTTGTCGCTGTTTGTGAGTCCTTTGTATTCCTTTTTATGTTATCTGCCTCCTCCTTCTCTCCGTTCCTTCCTCCGGCTCCCTCCCTCCCTCCACGCCTCCTTCCCTCCATCTCAGGAAGGCAGTTGTTTGATCTCTCCATTCTGATTAGTTACATACTTTCCCTCAAAGAGTTTTCCTGGAAAACTGATTGCTGGGGATATTCTCTCTCTCTCTCTCTCTCTCTCTCTCTCTCTCTCTCTCTCTCTCTCTCTCTCTCTCTCTCTCTCTCTCTCTCTCTCTCTCTCTCTCTTCTCTCTCTCTCTCTCTCTCGGGATAAAAAGGATTTTATCTCCTACTATTGTCTTGTCTTTAATATATATTTTCTATCATTTTCTATTTTCCTTAGTTTTTTCCTTTTCTATCCTCATTTTCAATCTTCCGTTTCCTCTTTTCATTTTTTTACCATTTATTTCTTCTTCCCATTTATATGCCTCACCCTCTACGTTCAAATCACAAACATAGCTTCTGATATGTGTGGTTCTTCGCCTTTACATTTCTCTATTATTTACGGCAGTTACGCATGGATATGAAAAAAATGCAACAAAACGGAACTAAACCAAATGAAGAAAAAAAAAATGGAGCAAATAAACAAGAGATAAACGCGTCCCACACATGAATGAAAACTGACTCTAATCTCCCGTCCTCAATGTCACCAGTCAAATGTAACTTTACTTGAGCGACTCCAGTTTTCCTTTGAAGGTTTATTTCCGGTTTGAGTAAGGTTTGGCTTCAGGAGTCAAAGGTTTGTCTGGTGTGTGTATATGTGTGTGTGTGTGTGTGTGTGTATGTGTGTGTGTGTGTGTGTGTGTGTGTGTGTGTTGTGTTTGTGTGTGTGTGTGGGGTGTGTGGTCTGTGTGTGTGTTGGTGTGTGTGTGTGTGTTTTTGTGTTTGTGTGTGTGGTGTGTGTGTGTGTGTGTGTTTTGTGTGTGTGTGTGTGTGTGGTGTGTGTATGTGTTTTGTGTGGTGTGTGTGTGTGTGTGGGGTGTGTGTGTGTGTGTGTGTGTGTGTGTGTGTGTGTGTGTGTGTGTATGTTGTTTTATTATCTCTGTCCTCACGTGACGCTGTTTAGTTTTATATTTTTAGATTATGTTCTCGTATAAAACTAAGTAGTATGACTGCCCTATCGTCTTCCTTCCCTCATACTTCCTTCCTTCCCGGCAGCCTCCATCCATTCCTCCTTCTCTCCTTCACGTTACCCTACCCTCCCTAGTCCCTACATACATACATAGGGCGATTACTCTTGTAATGTAATCGATTACGATTACGATTACATGGTAGTTTTAAGATTACGATTACAAAAAATCCCGCATGTAATCAATTACGATAACAGGATGTGTAATCATGATTACAATCATGATTACTGCAAGAGGAAAATGCATAAATATTACATATTTCTCAAAATTAAATGTATTCTATATGCCAGATTTATAAAACCTGTTCAATATTTATTTCTGTTGATATATATATATATATCTATATCTATAATAATATAAGCGAAAGTGTGTCTGTCTGTCTGTCTGTCTGTCTGTCTGTCTGTCTGTCTGTCTGTGTAAGTAAGTAAGTAAGTAAATTTATTGCCATTACAAAAGCACACGAATATAATTGAATATATAAAAACAAAAACGTAATGATGGCACGGTCTGTCGAGCATAAGCTCTTTAGACAGACAAAATCGTAAACAAATTTGGTTGTTCAGGTGTAAGGCCATTATAAGTGACAAACTTTTAACATATGAATAACACCAAAAAAAATATATATGAAAAAAAAACATTTCTAAGCAAATACAGACAATCGACACGTTTCAACACAAGTTTATAAAGTATTTTGACTATTAATAAATAAGTCTTTTTTTTCTTCTTAAATTTGTAGTAAATTCCAGCCTCCATCAGACTTTTTATTGCAATAGGAAGGGGAATTCCATATCTGAGGACCTTCACACAACCACATTTTTTTATGGGGGACGTACGAAACTGTGGGACACACAAATTAATACTATACCCCTAATATTATAAATATTTCCGACGGAAATCGAAAACCTTATTCCTGGGTAGAGTTTAATGTTTTTATAAATAAGCAACATTATGAAATATTTTCAAATTTAATTTGAAATGTAATATATTGAGCTGAGGATAGATATGATTTGTGGAAGCAAATTTTCCCATAAATAGAATGCATCTCATGATTTTATTTTGGGCTATTATCCAATTTATTTAGGAAAGATGGCCATGTACAAACCCCATATGGAAACGCAATAAATCAAGTGAGGGTAACACAATGTATAATATATACTTAACATAGATTCAGTTGTAAGTTGATGGCGGCCCTATACAATATACCACATATTTTAGATAATTTCAGACAAACTTGATTAATGTGAAAGCTCCAGTTTAAGTTCTCGTCAATATAATTCCTAGAAATTTTGTTGAGGCACACGTTAAAATTGATTGACCTTTTAATGACAATGGAGGCATAATATTCTTAATTGATCTATTTTGGAAAAGTATGAAATTGGTTTTGGCAATATTGAGGTGCAATTATTGGACTCTAGCCATTGATTTATTAGATTTAATTCAAGATTTAAATTTATATGTAAGAGTCAATATTTGTATCGGCTAATAAGAGATAGTGTCATCAGATAAATAGTACATTTAAATTTTGTGCTAGCATTTGGTATATCATTAATATATATGAGAAAAAGTAGAGGCCCTAGAATAGATCCCTGAGGTACCCCTTTTAGTTTTTAACTTTGAAAACAAATACATGGAATTACAATAACACTTTGTGACCTGTTACTGATTTTAGTCTTCAAAAAACCGGTGAGTAATGCCCCTTTCCCTATATGTTCAAGTTTATCAAGAAGTTATGTTATGATCTAAGGAATCAAAGGCTTTGGATAGATCTAAAAATATTCCAGCTACCTAGAATTTACCTTCCAAGTATTTATATACATCATTAAAAAAATTGTAAGATTGCTGACTCTGTAGAGTGGTTTGATCTAAATCCATGTTGGGCAATCTGTTAGTAGGCGGGGTTTTTTTCAAGGTAGTTAACAAGGGGAGTGGAGAGTGCCTTTTCAAACAATTTGCTAAATGCTGGAAGAATCGAAATGGGTTGTAATTATTAATATCATGCTTACTACCCGATTTGTGCAGCGGAATTACCTTTGCCTTTTTAAGCTCACTTGGAAAGATACCGGTCATAAAGGAGAGGTTTAAATTTTGTGTGTTTAAAGGGAGTAGAAATGAAAGAGGCGGTGTGTCTTAGTAGTTTGGGTGAAATATCATCATATCCTGCCGCATCAGACTTAATGCCTTTTAGGAAGCTCTCTATTTCCGTTTTGGTTTTTCAGGAGTAAGGTACATTGAAAAATCAGGAGGATTTCGTAAATATTGATCATGTGAATTGTTATTTTAAAGGGGGTGTTTTTTTGATGAATTTCCAAAACTTTAAAAAGTGGTCGTTAAACTTAGTTGCAGTATCATTACACAAGGGTTTTAGCTCTATTTAATAGTCCTTTGAAGCAGAGGGAATTTTTACCAAGAATTTTTATTAATTGACTTCCAGTGTGACTTAGGATTACCTTGAGACTGCTTAGTTGATCTTATAGTACTTATTTTTGCAGCTCTTAGCACAGTTGTTAAATTTTTTTCTGTTTAAATTCGATAAAATTCACGAAATGTATTGGCCATTTTTTTGCAAGTCTTTCTAACCTGTGTTTTTCTTTGTGCTGTTCTTTAAAGCTGGAGTGATGTAAGAATTTTTTTGATCATTTTGTTTAACTCTAATCTGCTTTACTGGAAAATGTTTTGGAACGAGTATCAAACTGGGTGGTAAAATAAATTGTAGAATCATCAGGACAAGCACAATCAAGAATAGGTGTCCAAAACCAGTTGAGAAATATCATTTTTGAAAACCTCTAAGGCAGCATTCGTTAGACATCTTTTGTAAATAAATCGCGATTTTCTTTTTCTCACAGCTTGATGCCGAATTGTGAGAAATACTGGGAAGTGATCAGTTGTATCGTATGTTTTTACATAATTTTTTGTATTCATTTCAACCTGTGTTGGGCCATTTTTATGGTCAAAAAAGAGTGGCAGTTGTGTCTGTGACTCTGGTGGGTTAGTGGTTAAGGGGAACAAAGAAAAAGAGTACATTAAAATTTAAAGAATTCATGAACCGAACTATTATCATTATGTTTCAGCAAGTCAAAGATTAAAACTCCCATCAAGTGAATACCATGATATTTCCTATTATTTGCTAATAATAAAACTTCTGTTAATTTTTCAAAAAAACTGCTGATTTTTGCCACTTGGAGGTCTATAAATACACATGACTAGGAATAAAATTGTCCATGTCTTAATGTCAATACCTAAACATTCTAAGGAAGATTCTAGATTGAGAGATCGTGTGTGAGAATGTGTGTGTGTGTGTGTGTGTGTGTGTGGTATAGGTTCCGCCCCCCGTGGCGCAATCACCTCATAGGCACATTTTTGGGGAACCGGGTTTACCAGGGGAAGGTCATAAGCCCACTTATGAGATGATTCGATCACTTTTTTTTTTTTTTTTTTTAGCAGCCTATTAGCGATAATTGTGAAAAAAAAAGTGGGTTGCGAGAATTGAGGGGAAAACCCTTTATTTTAGGGTGATGGGTAATGGGTGAGTGAATGGGTGGGGTGATGGGTAATGGGTGTGGGGGATGGGTGAGTGAATGGGTGGGGGGTGGGGTTGGGGGGTGATGGGTGATGGGTTGGGGTGAATAGGTTGATGGGTGAGGGAAAAGGTGGGGGGTGATGGGTAATGGTAAATAAGCGAAAGTGTGTCTGTCTGTCTGTCTGTTGTTTTGTGTTTTTTTGTGTGTGTTGTGTTGTATGTTGTTGGTGTGTTTTTGTGTGTCGTGGTGTGGTGTGGTGTGTGTGTGTCTGGTATAGGTTCCCCCCCTGTGGCGAATCACTATATGAAACATTTTTGGACCGGGTGACAGGGGGAAAGGCTTTAAAACCATTTATGAGATGATCGATCATTTTTTTTTTTTTTTTTTTTTTTTAGCAGCCCATTAGCGAAAATTGTGAAAAAAATTGGGTTGCGAGAATTTAGGAAAACCTTGATGTAGGGTGATGGGTAATGGGTGATGAAGGGGTGGGGTGATGGGTAAATGGGGGTGGGGGGTGATGGGGTGAGTGAATGGGTGGGGGGGGTGATGGGTTGGGGTGGGGATGGGTGATGGGTGAGGGAATAGGTGGGGGGTGATGGGTTATGGTAAATATAAGCGAAAGTGTGTCTGTCTGTCTGTCTGTCTGTGTGTGTTTGTGTGTGTGTGTGTGTTGTGGTGTGTGTGTGTGTGTGGTGTGGGGTGTCTGGTATAGGTTCCGCCCCCCGTGGCGCAATCACCCCATATGGCACATTTTGGAACCGGGGTTTGACCAGGGGAAGGTTTTAAACCCAATTATGAGATGATCCGATCATTTTTTTTTTTTTTTTTTAGCAGCCTATTAGCGATAATTGTGAAAAAAAGTGGGTTGCGAGAATTTAGGGGAAAACCCTTTATGTAGGGTGATGGGGAATGGGTGAGTGAAAAGGGTGGGGTGATGGGTAAGGGTGTGGGGTGATGGGTGAGTGAATGGGGGGGGGGGGGGTGGGTGGGTTGGGGGTGATGGGTGAGGGTTGAGGGAATAGGTGGGGGGTGATGGGTAATGGGTGAGTGAATGGGTGTGTGGGTGATGGGTAAGGCGTGAGTGAATGGGTGGGGGGTGATGGGTAATGGGTGAGTGAATGGGTGGGGGTGATGGGTAATGGGTGAGTGAAGGGGTGGGGGGTAATAATACATTTCTACATCCATGATTTCAGGAAAGTTAGAAGGGGCTATCTGGAGAGTCCCTGTTTGGTGGGCCCAAGGCCCACCACCAATAGCCCTCCGCAGGAGCTAGCCAAAAAGTCCGCCGGGGCGGCTTTGCGGCTAGTATATATATATATATATATATATATATATATATATATATATATATATATATATTATATATATATATATAAATATATATCTGTATGTGTGTGTGTGTGCGATCTGATTATCCATTTTCCTTTTGTGTATACGTATTTCAAAAATTGCCTCCTATAACTGTCAAGGTGTGAAGAGTAGTGAGCCTCACATCAGGGATCTCCTGGGGCAGGTGCACAACTGCACGTGCTGGCCCTACAGGAGACGTGGCTGTGCCCTGACGAAGTGCACAGACCGAATGGCCTCCATAAGGACTTTGTGTCGTTCTCGACTTCGGCGGTGGACGAGACACGGGTCCTGAGGCGTGGCAGGCCATACGATGGTCTCACTTTTCTATGGCACCAGTCTTTCTAAATACATCAAAGTATGTAATGCTCAGGATCCTCGCATCTTGGGCATTGCATACAAGGATGACCGGTTCTCCATGTTGCTGGTGAATGTGTATCTGCCCACCAGTAATGTGGAGAACAGGGACGAACAGCTGATGTATTTAGGAAGACTCGCCTCCATAATAGAGGATGCTGAGGAGCAGAATGTTTGCATTCTCGCTGACTTTAATGCTGCCCCGGGCACTGCCTTCTTCACAGACATTCAGCGCATATGTGGAGACGGCGACATGGTGATGGCTGACGTGAGGGCGCTTCCCCCAACGAGCATCACTCATGTCAATCAGGGGTGTCTGTCACGCACGTGGCTGGATCATGTGCTGTTGTCACCATGCCAGTTTGATGTGATGGATGAGTGCTCCATTCTGTACAACAGTGTCTCTTCAGATCATTTTCCTCTCATGGTGGATTTCAAAGTTAATGGGCTCCCTGCTCTGACACAGGTCAAGCAGGATAATGCAGCAAGAATTAAGTGGGATTTTCGGGACAAGCGGAAGAGAGAGGAGTATGGTCGTGTAGTGACAGAGTTGCTCAGGGGCATTGCCATAGATCCTGTCAGGGTTTGTTGCTGAGTGCCCCTTTCTACCCCGCACTCCTCGTCAGGATGGACAAGCCAGTCCTCGTGCCGCACGCCAGCAGCACGAATACTCTCCTCTCTTTTTTCAAAGCATCTCTCTGACGGGCTCAAGCTAGCCCGTGGTCCTCCCCTGCTGGAGGCCCGAAAAGAAAAGAAAAAGAACATGTCTGGATCGTGGGCACCATGACGACATCAACGCCTTCCACGAGGCGTTGATAGAGTGCATGATGCATGCTGGCCAGACTGTGTTTGGTTTTTGCAGGAAGAGATGGAGGCATGTACCAGGCTGGAATGAGTTTGTTCGTGACGCGCACAGTGCGGCGCGGGAGTCCTTCCTTGAGTGGAGAGCGGGTGGTGGTCCGCGTTGGGGGCCACTGGCTGAGAGGATGAGGAGCACCAGGGCCAGATTCAAGCTGTGTCTCAGGTGGTGTAAGTCACATGAGCACCAGCTTCGTGCCCAGTCCCTGGCTGACAAGCTGGCATCTGGTGACTCCTTTAACTTTTGGCGTGGCGTGCGCAGCATGAACCCGGGCTCACACACGCTTCCCCTACGGGTGGATCACGTTTTGGGGGAGGAGGGCATCGCCTCCATGTGGGGGGACCATTTCAAGGGCATTCTCAACTGTATGAGGTACGAGAAGAGTGAGAATGCCCTGCGTGGTGGGATGCGTGGTGTGTCGTTGCAGGGTTTCCGCAGCGTGGACCACGAGGAAATGAGAGGGGTATTGCAAAGCATCTCCTCCAGTGAGGCTTTGGGTATGGATGGGCTCCCTTCTGGGACATTTAAGTATGCGCCCCCCAGCCTGGTTACTTGGCTATGTCTCTTCATCAATGCTTGTGTCTGCCATCAGTACATACCCAGTCAGGTCTTGGCAGTGCTTATAGTGCCTTTGCTTAAGAGCAAAGTGAAGGACCCTGCTAACTTTGGCAATTACAGGCCCATTGCCATAGCAGCCGCCCTGTCCAAGGTGCTGGAGAAAGTGGTGCTCCATCGTCTTAAGGCCTACTAGTACTGCAGATAGGTGAAATATTTGGAAGAATTGTGGGTTTGGTGAAACAAGCATGAAATTTGGCAGACAATTAAAAAAGGTGCTTGGGAAGATATTTGGCTATAGGGCCATTCCAGATCATTCCATGATCGGAATGCCTGCCATTTTACAAAATGGCTGCCAAAATATCTTCTCGAATGTTGTATCCGCCATAGCAATGGTGCTCTGTGCACTCTTTTATGTTTTTCCTCTACTTTTTTTTTCTCTCGCTATTTTTTTCTACTCTAGTGGCATATGTAATTGTTTTGGGTACAATAGATGTGGTATTAGTCACAAGATAATTAGAATAAAATACATTTTTAATATTATTTGGAGCCAGAAGGCTCACATGATGGTTTGTGAATTATGGCCTTGGATTCAGGAATGCAGGTTTTTGTTAGACTGTGATGTTAATTTAATATAGACTCCAGCTAATTTAATCACTTCACATATTTTGACCATATTCTTCTGCTTTCAGGTGTGACAATGGCCAAAGTTTACAAGGTGGTGGATCCCCTACAGCCCGGGACATCAACACAGGGTCTAGAAACTGACTGGAGCAGGTGCGTTCTTTGTCAGGAAGACACGTCAGAGGTGCTTCACTGTCCAGCCGAGTCTACACGTGCCACACAGGAAGCAGGGTACAAGACAATTGCTGAGCTTCTTGTAGGTTTTGACAGGATTGGCTGTTTGCCCACATCAATCAATCTTTCAAGGCTTGATGATGGGTATGGCATTGAAGAAACACTACAGCGGCACAAGGCCAAGTGGCACGACTCATGTAGGCTCCTCTACAACAGAACAAAACTACAGCGTGCAGAGAAGCGTAAGAAACCCCAGAAGATGCTGCTGATGACTCTGCTGATAGCTCAAAGAAGTTCACCCGCAAGAGTGCTGGTAAGAAAAGTGCTTCCGCCGAAACATGCTTCTTCTGTGACAAACCTGCACCAGATGGGGAGTCTTTGACTCGAAAAGCATCAACATTTGGGCTTGATATCAATGTCAGGAAGGCTGCAATGAAATTGCAGGACAAATCCCTACTGGCCAAACTGAGTGCAGGAGACTTGATTGCACAAGAAGCCCGGTACCATCTGCCATGCTTGCTCTCTTTGTACAACAGAGCTAGAGAAACAAAAACATATGAAGAGTCTGGTGTGGACAAAATGAATCATGGCCTTGCATTTGCTGAGCTGGTATCTTATATTGAAGATACTCGCATGGACAGTCTAGTTGCACCCATCTTCAAACTCAGCGATCTGGTCGATCTGTACACAACAAGGCTAGAACAACTTGGAACTGATGTTGCAGGACGTGTCCACTCCACTGACCTCAAAAAGAGAGTACTGGCCTACTTTCCAGACATGGAAGCTCACAAGCAAGGCCGAGATGTAGTCCTCATTTCACACGAAGATGTTGGACAAGCACTGAGGAAAGCATGTGAGCATGATGCTGATGGTGATGCTGTTCATCTTGCCAGGGCTGCGAACATAGTGAGGAGAGACATGTTCAAGATGAAAAACCAGTTTGATGGTTCCTTTGAACCCAACAGCCAGGAAGATTCTGTTCCAGTGTCTCTGTTAGCGTTAGTTGCTATGGTGTTGAATGGGCCAAACATCAAGGCACAGTCAAGCTCTTCAACAATGCCCCAGCCAGTGCTCACGATTTCCCAGCTACTGATGTCCAAAAACATGGTACGACGTCGGGAGAATCAGCAGGCCCCATGTACAACAAGGCACAACCAAGGAAGGGAAACACCTCGAAACACCAACATCAAACGAGTGGATGCAACCACTGGCGCGATTTGTGGTCCTGCTGTACGATCGCACCAGCACAGAGGTGTGAACCAGGCAAGGAAACAGCTGTTCAGCAAGAAAGGCAGAGCTATTGATGGTCTGCCTCCTACACAGGCTGCACTCATCCAACACACCAAGAGAGCTGTCTACCAGGCTGGTCACTGTTGGGCCCAAATGATGACCCCTGCTCCAGAGCTTCCGTCACCAAGTGAATGGGGCTGGAACAAGAAGCCTAGTGGTGGATGGAGTATAAACTGGACGACCCTACCAGAAGCATCAGAAGCTTGCAGGGAACTCTTGCGATGTGGCTGCAAAAACGGCTGCAGAGGACGCTGCAAATGCCAGAAGGCGGCTCTTCAGTGTACAGCTCTTTGTCAGTGCGGTGGACAGTGCTCTGAGTGACGCGGCTCACAGAGAACAGTTCATTACTGTTTGGACACAATTTCCATCCTATTGACTTATAATTAAACTATAATAAGCTATTGTGTGTACCTCTGCTACCTACAAAAACAGAAGAAATAATTATGGGTTGTTTGACGCACTTGACGAAGTGGTCCTGATTTCAAAATCGTAACATGACGTATAAATGATAATTCTTATTTTTTAGTTCAAAATAATAATTATTTGCCATTTCAACTGTTATGTGTGCAGTAAAATTACTGATGTATGATTTATAATACAAAGGAAAAACATTACCACCCCTAGAATTTATTTAACCTACAATATCAAAGAATTTCAAATAAGCGATGGCGGCCATCCTGAAAATGGCCACCATTTTTGTCACAGGTCGAATCTGAGATGGCCCTAAATCTAAAAATCACCACTGAGGCATAGTCTACCTGCGGACCAAATTCCATGCTTGTTTCATCAAACCCACAATACTTTCACCTATCTGCAGTACTATATCTGTATACACTGGACAATCAGTTCAGCTATAAGAAAGGCCTTGGCACTGAGATGTGTGTGTGGACATTGAAGAATATCATTCATTAGTACACTTCCAGAAATTCACCTGTTTATCTGCGTTTCCTGGATGCCAGAAAGGCGTTTGACAGAGTTAATTACTGGAAGCTCTTTCATAAACTTCTCGTCAGGGGTACACCTGGGTACATTGTTAATTTATTAATGTACTGGACTACTGGTACACTACCCATGAATTTACTATTAAGTGGGGTAATTCCTTCTCGCTGTCCTTTCGTACTGCCAATGGTACTCGGCAGGGGGGGATTTTATGCCCCTACCTGTACAATGTGTACACGGATGAGCTCAGTGCCAACCTTCGTGATACAGGTATCGGCTACCACATACATGATGGGTGCATCAACTCACTGAGCTATGCTGATGATATGGTACTGCTGGCACCCACTGTGGATGCGTTGCAGGACCTTATCAATGTGTGTCAGGTGTATGCTGCCAAGCATGACATTGTCTACAACACCACTAAGACAGAGTGCATGGTAGTATCACCGGCACGCGCTCAGGTGAATTACCTGAAAACCGCATGGCTCGGTGGGTCTGCCCTCACTTTTGTGGATAGATTCGCATACTTAGGCCATGTTATATCCCACGACATGACTGATGATGAGCAGACCGCTCATATCATCAAGCAGACCACCAAGCTTCTTGTCGTGGGAAATACTCTACAGAGGAAATTCTCCTACTGTAGCAGAGAGGTGAAGATGGAGTTATTCAGGAGTCACTGCTACTCCAGATATATATATATTTTAATTTTTTTTTTTATTTTTTTTTTACATCACAAAGAACTGGCCAAGGGCACAAAAAAAATGGGTAACGCAAAGCCCGCTTAGTTGCCTGTCCCTATAAAGAAGACAGTAGGAGAATAAAATAAAAAAGACGGGTGAGCCAATTTAGTTCGGGAGGTGTCTTGTTACTCCTCTTTTGAACAGATTTAAGTTATAGGAAAATGGAAACATAGAAACAGGAAGAGAGTTCCAGAGTTTACCAGTGAAAGGAATGAAAAAGTAAAGCTACTGATTAACTCTTGCATTAGGAAGATGGACAGAATAGGGATGAGAATGAGTAGACAGTCTTGTGCAGCGAGGCCGCGGGAGGGGGGGAGGCATGCAGTTAGCAAGTTCAGAAGAGCAGTGAGCATGAAAATAACGGTAGAAGAGAGCAATATACTGCAACTCGCTGTGGTCGCGGTACAAGGTGGCCACTATGAACCGCCTTAAGGTCTGTCACAATGACATCCTTAAGAGGCTTCTGGGGCTGCCCGGGTGGTGCAGCTCGTCCCTGGCTTTCGCTAGGAACGGGGTGAACAATCTGGATGTGATCCGTCGACACTCCGTGTTCAGTTTAAGGAGTAGGCAGGAGCTCTCTACGAAATCCATCATCACCTCTGTCAGGCAGAGCTCGGCCTATGTATGTGGACCTATACAACAGCGGTGGCTGGGTCTGCTGTTTGTGCAGAATGTGGGGTAGCACAGGTGTCCACGTATCTAATATACTATAGGAGTAGCCGTGTCTCTGTCTGTCTGTCTGTCTGTTTGGGGTAGCCGAAACTGTAAATTCAATTTTGATGAGAGTAGGCTCAAAAAATCGAAAATAAATCGTAGGTGTTAAGCGGCTTAGTCCCATGTCGATTGAATCAATTTGAAGGGGGTTTTGGGCTAAAAACACTTTTAGGAGTATTAGATGAAAGGAAGAAACTCTGCGGTAGCGTCTTGCCGCATGTCACCTACTCCGTAGACTCATGTACTTACCGTTTGTTTGCGTGTGTGTGTGTGTGTATGTGTGTGTGTGTGTGTGTGTGTGTGTGTGTGTGTGTGTGTGTGTGTGTGTGTGTGTGTGTGTGTGTGTGTGTGTGTGTGTGTGTGTGTGTGTGTGTGTGTGTGTGTGTGTGTGTGTGCAAGCATGCAAGCATGCATGCGTGTGTGTGTGTGTGCGTGTGTGCGTGTGTGTGCGTGCGTGCGTGCGTGTCCGTTTGTGTGCGTGTGAGAGTGTGTATGTACTACAAACATCAATATATGGGTCCGAAGGGCCCACAAGCACTTGTGCTTTTCTATGTACTTTGATACTATATGTCCCCTAATGTGCCTGTACTTTGTTCTTGTCTTTTGTTTTTGCTCTAGTACTTAAGTTTACTCCTTGGCTTGTTCTTATTGCTTTGTTTTTTGTCTGTATGCCTCCGGGTGAGAATAAAATTATTATTATTATTATTATTATTATTATTATTATATTTCGACTGTGTAGTAATGTAATTTCAAAAGTAGGCTAATGATGATTACGATTACATTTGCAATGTAATTGATTAAGATTACTTGAAAATACTGTAATCGATTGTAATAGATTACCATACCCCATGTCGGCATTCATCCCTCCCTTCCTTCATCTCCCACCCCATTCCTCCTTCTCATCACCATTCCTCCATCCTTCCTTCCTTCCGGACCTTATTTGGTAAGTAATGAAAGATAAGGCACGACACACGATGGTATATACCTCTCTATATGTCTGTCGGTCTGTCTTTCCATAATATTATTTTCTTTGTTTTATTTAAACACAACCACAACCACAACCAAAAAACTCAACCTCTCTCAGGCACAGCCAGTAATCCAAAATAACCTTCACTTGGCAACAGAAAATGGAGAGAGAAACACAAATGAGGTAGAATGAACGAGCGGAAAGGGAGGAAAAAGAAAAAGTGAAAAAAATACGTGAAGGTGAAGGAAAGATAAGGGAAAAGAGGAATAATAATTGATGCAATGGAGTGTTAACGTCTTGTTACGCAATTGAGAGAGAGAGAGAGAGAGAGAGAGAGAGAGAGAGAGAGAGAGAGAGAGAGGAGAGAGAAGAGGAGAGACGGAGAAGAGAGAGAGAGAGACGAGTGAGAGAGAGAGAGAGAGGAGAGAGAGAAGAGAGAGAGAGAGAGAGAGAGAGAGAGAGAGAGAGAGGAGAGAGGAGAGAGAGAGAGAGAGAGAGAGAGGAGAGAGAGAGAGAGAGAGAGAGAGAGAGAGAGAGAGAGAGAGAGAGAGAGAGAGAGAGAGAGAGAGAGAGAGAGAGAGAGAGAGAGAGAGAGAGAGAGAGAGAGAGAGAGAGAGAGAGAGAGAGAGAGAGAGAGAGAGAGAGAGAGAGAGAGAGAGAGAAGAGAGAAGAGAGAGAGAGAGAGAGAGAGAATAAATGAAATGAGGACATGATTTTGAATTCTTTTTATACAAAAAGTAATTTAAGGAAGGGAAAAAATACCAATACTCTTTACAATAAACATAAGCAGAAAAAAAGTCAATCTAAAATACGAAATAAGTATAAGAGACAGTTATCAAAGTTAAAATGATACGAGTAAACGTGTTTTTATGTAGACTAGCTATAAAAACTATTGCTGTTAGTTTAAGGGAAGATATAAAAATACACCATTTAAAGTAAGAAAATCTGTCATAGGGTTTTTTTAATATCTTTTGTGTGAATATTGTGAGGGTAAGGAAGGAACACTTTCATGCAGACATTGCTGCAGCGAGGCATGCAGTGTTGCTTGTCTGGACACGTGTGTTTGTCACGATCACGCAGCCCTCGAGCCTGTGTTTTACAGATCGCTTTAAGTATCAGTTGTGAAACGTGACATTTCATAATTGTCACTCACAATAAACTTAAGGAGTTTTTGCATTACAGTAAACTTGAAATATAAATAAATAGAGGAAATAAGAGGCACTGAATCAAAATGTCAATAAAAAAAAAATGTAGTAAAATATAATAAACACTCGACCGTTGTTGCAAAAATAGTTAACAATCTGACACACGTCTATGTAATGCAATCAATAAATCACTAATAATAGGGCATGTGATATATCAAATTAATTATACAGTCTGCTATTGAAATGTTACGTACAATACAAATTTATAATCTGATAAAAATGTAAAACACCGCTTCGGAGTATAAATGAATAAAGGTTTTAATATGTGACTAAAGGTTTAATATATTTTTTGTTTTATTTGACAAGCCTGCTCTCTCTCTCTCTCTCTCTCTCTCCTCTCTCTCTCTCTCTCTCTCTCTCCTCTCTCTCTTCTCTCACTCTCTCTCTCGCTCTCCTCTCTCTCTCTCCTCTCCTCTCCTCTCGGCCCTCCGCTCCTCGCCCCTCGCTCCCTCCTCCCTCCTCGTCTCTCCCTCCCTCTCTCTCTCTCTCTCCTCCCTCTCCTCTCTGCTCCTCTCTCTCTCTCTCTCATTCTCTCTCTCTCTCTCTCTCTCTCCTCTCGTCTCTCTATCGCTCTCTCTCTCTCCTATCTCTCCTCTCCTCTCTCTCTCTCTCTCTCTCTCTCCTCTCGACTAAGGCACCCCACCTCGGTCATCATGGTCCTCTCTACATCCCTGCAATCTCGAACATGCTCCAGTCATCGTCATGCTCATCTCTGCCCCTCACTAATCTACGGATCTCTTAGGGCGCTCTCTTCCTCTCTCCTCTCTCCCTTCAAGTTCATCGCTTCTCTCTCTCCTCTCCCGTCTTCTCTCTCTCTCACTCCATCCATAACTCACGAAGAAAAAAAAATCTCGTTGCATCCCAATCTGCTAGGCTTACCCCCACTCAGGTGAATTACTCCAAAACAGCATGGCTCGGTGGTCTGCCCTCACTTGTTGGAAGAGATTCGCATACTTAGGCCATGTATATCCCACGACATGACTGATGATGATGAGATGTATCATCAAGCAGACACCAAGCTTCTTGTCGTGGGAAAACTCTACAAAGGAAATTTTACCTACGTAGCAGAGAGGTGAAGATAGAGTTATTCAGGAGTCACTGCTACTCTATATACTGCACTCGCTGTGGGTCGCGGTTTCAGGGTGGCCACTTCTGAACTGCCTTAAAGTCTGTCACAATGACATCTTTAAGAGGCTCTGGGAGCTGCCCAGGTGGTGCAGCTCGCCCCTGGCTTTTTTGCTCGCTAGGAACGGGTAGTGAACAATCTGGATGTGATTCCGTCGACACTCCGTCGTTCAGCTTAAGGAGTAGGGTGGAGCTCTCTACGAACTCCATCATCACCTCTGTCAGGCAGAGCTCGGCCTAGTATGTGGACCTATACAAACAGCGGTGCCTGGGTCTGGGTTGTCGCACAATGTGGGGTAGCACCAGGTGTCATGGCTGCTTTTCTAGTGTACTTTGATTATGTCCCCTAATGTGCCTGTACTTTGCTACTATGTCCCTAATGGGCCTGTACTCTGATCCTAGTCCCCTACTGTGCCTGTACTTTGATCCTTGTCCCTATGTGCCCTGTACTTTGATCCTTGTCCCCTAATGTATGCCGTACTTGATCCTTATGTCCCCTAATGTGCCTGTACTTGATCCTATGTCCCCTTAATGGGCCTGTACTTTGATCTATTGTCCCCTGAATGTGCCTGTAATTTGATCCATGTCCCCTTAATGTGCCTGCTAATTTGATCTATGTCCCCTAAGTGCCGGTACTTTGATCCCATGTCCCCTAAGTGCCTGTACTTTGATCCTATGGCCCCTAATGTGCCTTACTGATGCCTATGTCCCCTAATGTGCCTAGTACTTTGATCCCATGTCCCCTAATGTGCCTATGTACTTTGATCCCATGTCCCTAATGTGCCTGTACTTTGCTCCTTATGTCCCCTAATGTGCCTGTACTTTGATCCTATGCCCCTAATGTGCCTGTACTTTGATCCTATGTCCCCTCATGTGCCTGTACATGTTGGACTATGTCACTAATGTGCCTGTACTTTGATCGATGTTCCCCCTAATGTGCCTGTACTTTGATCCTAGTCCCCTAATGTGCCTGTACTTTGATCCATTGTACCCCTAATGTGCCTGTACTTTGATCCATGTCCCCTAATGGCCTTTGTACTTTGGATCCTATGTCCCTATGTGCCTGCTACTTTGATGCCCCATGTACCCCTAATGTGCCTGTACTTTGATCCCATGTCCCCTAATGTGCCTGTACTTGACCTCCCATGTCCAATAATGTGCCTGTACTTTGATCTATGTCCCCTAATGGCATGTACTTTGACCCATGTCCCCTAATGTGCTAGACTTTGACCTATGTCCCCTAATGTGCCTGTACTTTGATCTACTTGTAACCTAATTGCCTGTGTACTTGATACCATGTCCCTAATGTGCCTGTACTTTGATCCCATGTCCCCTAATGTGCCTTGTATTTTGATCCCAAATGGTTCCCTAATGGCCGGTACTTGATCCTATGTCCCCTAATGTGCCTTCACTTTGATCCCATGTCCCCTAATGTGCGTACTTGATCCTATGTCCAATGTGCCTGTACTTCGACCTATGTCCCCTAATGTTGCTGTACTTGACCGATGTCCCTAATGTGCCTGTACTTTGATCCATGTCCCCTAATGTGCCTGTACTTTGATCCTATGTCCCCTAATATGTGCCTGTACTTTGATCCTATGTACCCTAATGTGAACTATGTTCTTTTGTTTGTTTTTGCTCTAGTACTTCAGTGACCTCCTTGGCTTGTTCTTGTTGCTTTGCTTTGTCTGTATGCCTCCGGGCGAGAATAACATTATTATAATTATTATTATGATTATCTACCTCCCTCCCGCCCTTCTACGAGACTTCAGAAGCACTACCTCATCAACACAGTATCTCTAATGGACCTCAGCATCTTCCCTAGCCATCAGCACTTCTCAACACCCTTGAAAACTACGTCTATTTCAGTTTTTGTATCTGTGTGATCGTTCTAAAAACCTCCCGTGAGTCAGCAAGGAGCGATTTCAGAGCCACTTCAGGGGTTTATAGGGTGATAAAACAGGATTCTTTGTTACGTTACTTTACTTTACTTTACTTTACTTTACTTACTACTCTATTTTACTTTACTTTACTTACTACTCTACTTTACTTTACTTTACTTACTTTACTTTACTTTACTTTACTTTACTTTACTTTACTTTACTATACTTACTACTCTACTTAACTTTACTTTATTTTACTTTATTCTTTCTTACTTCTTCAGCAGTATTTTTAATTTTTCTATTAGTGATTGAAATAGCGAGTTTGTTGCGTTTGAAAAGTGATTGATTGATTGTGTGACTAGAAATTTATCCAATACTCGATGTAATGAAGAAAACGAGAGAGAAAGAAAGAGAGAGAGAGAGAGAGAGAGAGGAAGAGAGAGAGAGAGAGAGAGAGAGAGAGATGAGAGAGGAGAGAGAGGGGAGAGAGAGAGAGAATGGAGAGATGAGCGAGAGAGAGAGAGGAGAGAGAGAGAGAGATGAGAGAGATGAGAGAGAGAGACGAGAGTGAGAAGAGAGAGAGAGAGCAATCTTCCTTCACGTGGCATAAACTAAAGGTCAATTCTTCAAAGAAGAAGCGCTTCGTAATGATGGTAAATTAAAGGAGGAGGAGGAGGAGGAGGAGGAGGAGGAAGGAGGAGGAGGAGGAGGAGGAGGAGGAGGAGGAGGAGGAGGAGGAGGAGGAGGAGGAGGAGGAGGCGGAGGAGGACCTTATCAGAACAGACTCTCCCAGCCCACCAGTCACCCCTCGGTAGTCAATAAACTGAAGAGAGTAAACATTTACTCCCTCCTCCACTCTCTCCTCCTCCAACGCAGCTCTCTTCTTTTCCTTCCTTCTTCACCTCCTCCTCCTCCTCCTCCTCCTACGCCGTATATTTGTTCTTCCCTCCTCCTCCTCCATGCCTCCTCATACCTCCTCCATTTTTTTCCCTTTTCCTCTCATTCATCTCCTCCTCCTCCTCCTCCTCCTCCACCTCTTACGTAAGCCTCATTATTTTTTCCTCCTCCCACATCCTGATTTTTGCTTCCTCCTCCTCCTCCTCCACACACACACTCACCCACACCACACACACACACACACACACATACACACACGAGGCAGTAAATTCAAGCTTTTCTTCTCACTTTTAAAAGACTCTAAGTTCGTTCTTGTTAACTCACTTAGTCCGCATAATAGCATCTCAACGCTCATTGGCCACACGGAGACCCAATCAGCCATCACCTCAGGGAGACACGCGGGTAAAGAAGGGGATTCAGATACCTGGGTACATACACCTGTCCTCTATAGTCCTCTTTTTCCCCTCTTTCCCTTCCCCCTCGCTTTCCCCTTCCTTCTCTCTACCATTCCCCTTCTCCCTCTCTGCCTTACTGTATTTCCTTTTCCCTCCCTTACCATCTCTCTCCTTCTCTTTCTCCCTCTTTATCCCCCTTCTCTCTCTATCTTCACCTTATTTCAACTACCCTTTACATACAATTAGCATTCTATCGCCTTACACTTTATACCTGCTGATCCCTCTCCTTTTCCCCCTTCTCTCTCTCTACCTTCACCTTATTTCCCCTTCCCTTTCCATCCCTTATCTTCTCTCTCCTTCCTTTTCTCCCTCTTTATCCCTCTCCTTCCATCTCTTCTCTCCCTCTCTCTCTCCCTCTAAAAAATCTCCAAGGCGTTCCTACTATAACATTAATTAAATATGTTTCAATTTAACTATCATCCTTAGAAAGCGAGAGAGAGAGAGAGAGAGAGAGAGTTTCAAGGTTCTTTATCTCCACTGACCTATTCTATTAACTTCATGGGACAAAAAAAAAAAAAAAAAAAACTCATCCATTTCTTTCCACTTTTCATTTTTCATCCTTCCTTTTTTAAATCTTCATCTTTTTCATAATGTTATAAAGATAGTTTTTTTATGGGGTCTCTATTTTTTTTTTCATTTTAGATAATGTAATTGTCATAGTTTCATTATTATTATTTTTTTTTTTTATCTCTCTCTCTCTCTCTCTCTCTCTCTCTCTCTCTCTCAACACCCTCCTCCTCTCCTCCTCCTATTCTTCTTTTTACCTGACTCTTTCATTTCATTTCATTCTCTTTACATCAAGCAGGTCTCCTCCACCTCCTCCTCCTCATCCTCCAACACCTCCTCCTCCTCCTCCCCTTCCAATACCTCCTCCTCCTCCTCCCCTTCTTCCAACACCTCCTCCTCCTCCTCCTCCCCCTCCTCCTCCCTACTCAAACAAACACCGCCTCCTCCTCTCCTCCAGATTTAGGGGGGGGGGGCCCATTTTTTTTTTTTTTTTCATGTGCGTTAGCTCTTTAGCAATCGATTTTGTTATAGAAAGATTCCATTTATCGAGGCCATATCTCTCTCTCTCTCTCTCTCTCTATCTCTAGCTCTCTCCCCTCTCTCTCCTCTCTCTCTCGCTCCTCTCTCTCTCTCTCTCTCTCTCTCTATCTCATCTCATCCTTCCCTTAAATGAGAGATTGATTTTTACGAATTATTTTATTTTCAACTGATGTATTCACTAAGAGGAGAGAGAGAGAGAGAAGAGAGAGGAGAGAGAGATGAGAGAGAGAGAGGAGAGAGAGCGAAGGGAGAGAGAGAGAGAGGAGAGAGAGAGAGAGAGAGAGAGAGATGAGAGAGGAGAGGAGAGGAAGAGATCGAGAGAGAGAGGAGAGAAGAGAGGAGAGAGAGAGAGAGAAGAAGAGGAGAGAGAAGGCAAGGTAATTATGAGAAACTGAAACATCTCTCTCTCTCTCTTTCTCTCTCTACTAGGCGATTAAAGGCGTATCTTTACCCTTTCTTTTGTTACATAGAGGTGGAAAGGAGGAGGAGGAGGGAGGAGGAGGAGGAGGAAGAGGAGGAATACATAGGAATACATAGAAATAACAGACACCAGGAGACCTATTGGTCCATAATAGGGTATCTGTTGAAGTACATACTACTAACTACAACTACATGTAAGAAAAAACAGTTGGAAAATGATACCATGTCCCTAAGAAGATAAGAACATGGAAGTTTCGTTAAGAAGATTAGGATATGGAAATATATTAACTACAACTACTACAACACTAATCGATCCGGGGGGACTATAATATGAATTCGCAGGGCAATATCCAATACCCATTTACTTTACAGTGGGTCAAGTCTGTTTTAACTGTAGTTATTGTGAAAATAAACGTTCGTCTTCGACAATTTGCTGTAAACTTGTTCCACGATCACAACTTAACATTGAAATAATTTTACGGAGATCTGTGATGCACGTTGACCGTATTTTTATCCGTTATTTTTTGTTGTCACTTGAGGAGAAAGCTCGAATAGGTTCTCTTGATTAATGACATCAAATCCTTTAGCGAAATTAAGGTTTCTATCAACTCCCCACGGATTCTACGATCCT
>JACEEZ010013996.1:5000-12500 GCA_016584305.1 Chionoecetes opilio
GTGACCCAGGGCTCGGATGGTAGGCTCTGGAGGTTCACTTGAGGGCTCTGATGGTTGGTCCTCGCCCGTGGTGGCGCACGCAGGATTCTTATAGTGACGCCTGTGATTAGAGGCTCATGCCGCCCCCCTGTGTCCTCCGATGCACTTGCTATCGAAGGTAGAGTTGATGGGCAGGGCATGTGGGTGTTCTTAGGCCACTCGACGGTGCAGAAAGGTTTTGATTTTCTTCGGGGATCGAACTCGGGTCACCGAGAACGCCAGTCGGAGACGCTAACCACTCCGCTACCGCCTCCCCTCTTAATTAATGAAAATAGTTGGTGTGTATGTGTGTGCCTCTGTGTGTGTGTGTGTGTGTGTGTGTGTGTGTGTGTGTGTGTGTGTGTGTGTGGTGTGTGTGTGTGTGTGTGTGTGTGTGCCTGTGTGTGTGTTGCTTGCGTATGAGAGAAAGAATAATACACTTCCATCGACAAATAAAATAACAAAACTAGGGTGGAAGGAGAGGCAAGGAGGAGGAGGAAACAAAAGATTAAGTGAAGGGTATGAGAGTATGAAGTATGAGAATGAAGGTATGAGAATGAAGGGTAAAAGAGGGATGAGATAGGATTGAAGAAGAGGAAGAGAAACAATTGACAAGGAGAAAGAGAAGAGACGAGGATAATAACATACTGAAGAGAGAAAAAAATAGGGAGGAAAGAAAGTTGAATGAAAAAACCAGCTATTCTATAAAACAAAACTCTGTAATACTCTATAAAGCTCTATAAAACTATAAAACTCTGTAAAACTCTATAAAGCTCTATAAAACCCTATAAAACTCTATAAACTCTATAAAACTCTGTAAAACTATAAAACTCTATAAAACTGTAAAACTCTATAAAGCTCTATAAAACTCTGTAATACTCTATAAAACTATAAAACTCTGTAATACTCTATAAAACTATAAAACTCTGTAATACTCTATAAAACTCTGTAATACTCTATAAAACTCTATAAAACTCTATAAAACTCTGTAATACTCTATAAAACTATAGAACTGTAATACTCTATAAAACTCTGTAAAACTGTAATACTCTATAAAATTCTATAAAACTCTGTAATACACTATAAAACTCTGTAATACTCTATAAAACTCTATAAACTCTATAAAACTCTGTAATACTCTATAAAACTATAGAACTGTAATACTCTATAAAACTCTGTAATACTCTATAAAACTCTATAAAACTCTGTAATACTCTATAAAACTATAGAACTGTAATACTCTATAAAACTCTGTAAAACTGTAATACTCTATAAAATTCTATAAAACTCTGTAATACACTATAAAACTCTGTAATACTCTATAAAACTCTATAAAACTCTGTAAAACTCTATAAAACTCTGTAATACTCTATAAAACTCTATAAAACTGTAATACTCTATAAAACTCTGTAATACTCTATAAAACTCTATAAAACTGTAATACTCTATAAAACTTTATAAAACTCTATAAAACTATAATACTCTATAAAACTCTCTAAACTCTGTAATACTCTATAAAACTCTATAAAACTCTGTAAAACTCTCTAAAACTATAAAACTATAAAACTCTGTAATACTCTATAAAACTCTATAAAACTCTGTAAAACTCTATAAAACTCTGTAAAACTCTGTAATACTCTATAAAACTCTGTAAAACTCTATAAAACTCTGTAAAACTCTGTAATACCCTATACAACTCTGTAAAACTCTATAAAACTGTAAAACTATACAACTCTAAAACTCTGTAAAACTCTATAAAACTCTGTAAAACTCTGTAATACTCTATAAAATTCTGTAAAACTATAAAACTGTAAAACTCTATAAAACTATAAAACTGTAAAACTCTATAAAACTCTGTAATACTCTATAAAACTCTGTAAAACTTTAAACTGTAAAACTATAAAACTCTATAAAACTCTGTAAAACTCTATAAAACTCTGTAATACTCTATAAAACTATAAAACTCTATAAAACTCTATAAAACTGTAAAACTCTATAAAACTCTGTAAAACTCTGTAATACTCTATAAAACTCTGTAAAACTCTATAAAACTCTGTAAAACTCTATAAAACTATAAAACTCTGTAATACTCTATAAAACTCTGTAAAACTCTGTAATACTCTATACAACTCTGTAAAACTCTGTAATACTCTATAAAACTATAAAACTCTATAAAACTATAAAACTCTGTAATACTCCATAAAACTCGTAAAACTCTATAAAACTGTAAAACTCTATAAAACTCTGTGAAACCTATAAAACTCTGTAAAACTCTATAAAACTCTATAAAACTCTATAAAACTCTGTAAAACTCAATAAAACTCTATAAAACTATAAAACTCTGTAAAACTCTATAAAACTTTATAAAACTATGTAAAACTCTATAAAACTCTATAAAACTCTATAAAACTATAAAACTCTATAAAACTCTGTAAAACTCTATAAAACTCTATAAAACTCTGTAATACTCTATAAAACTCTTTAAACTCTGTAATACTCTATAAAACTCTGTAAAACTATAAAACTCTGTAAAACTCTATAAAACTATAAAACTCTATAAAACTCTATAAAACTATAAAACTCTATAAAACTCTGTAAAACTCTATAAAACTTTATAATAACATACTGAAAAGCCAAAAAAAAGGGGGGAGAGGAAGAGGAGTGTAAAAACGAGCTACTCTATAAAATAAAACTGTAATACTTTATAAAACTCTGTAATACTCTATAATACCATACTGAAAACCAAAAAAAAAATAGGGGGGAGAGGAAGAGGAGTGAAAAAACGAAGCTACTCTATAAAACAACATGAGGATAACAGATGAAAGGAAGGAAGACAAAGAGGAAAAATGTAATATAGTAGAGAATGTTCTAGTGGGTGTGGAGGGAATGTGGAGGGGATGGGGGGGCAGGAATGTGGTGGAAGTGGTGGAGGAGGCAAGTGGATGAAGCCAGGAAATGAAGCCAGGAATAGAAGCTTCACAGTATTGATTTCCAGAAGAGAAAAGACTTGTGGGAAAGTATTGTTTAGGTGAGCATCGAGGATTACATAGGATTATATAGGAATAACAGACACCAGGAGACCTATTGGTCCATAACGAGGGTATCTGCTGAAACTACATACTACTAACTATCAACTACTTGTAAGAAAACAGTTGGAAAATGAGGAGGAGGAGGAGGAGGAGGAGGAGGAGGAGGAGGAGGAGGGTAAGGATGACATGTGAGGAAAGGGAAGGTCATGTCTTTAGCAGGGGGAAGTTTTTTCATAGTTATTTCCATTACGAATATTGATGTTTGAGGGGAAACTGTCATAAGGTAGAGAATGGTATGGTGTTTTGTGTGTGTGTGTGTGTGTGTGTGTGTGTGTGTGTGTGTGTGTGTGTGTGTGTGTGTGTGTGTGTGATATCAGATAGAAAGGCATCTTGGTGCATCAAAGTGGCAGAGGAATACAGAATACACGTCTTATTCAAGTATAGAACGTGAGGTAGTCCAATAAAACCTTCGTATAATTTTGGGAATCTTCTAAGTGTTTAGGAAAGTAGTGCATTCAACTTGACAAGGACGTCCCCCCATCCCCTGCCCCCCACCCGAAGGACACCCCACCCCTGTTTCATCCCCCCTACACTACCGTCGCCCCCACCAGGCAGCCGCGGCATACCACTGTGATGCCTCTGGACTTGAAAGGACTCACGCACTCTTCCGTAAAGGACTCCGCGGCAATATTACATCCCGTGAGTCCAGCCACACACCACACCACCTCCACGCCACCTCTCCACACCACCTCCACACCACCTCTCCACACCACCTCCTCCACACCACCTCCACCACAGACATGTAATGAAACCTCGCATCCTTGTTGGGCGCTGAGCCTCTGGACGCGTATTGGTCAGCCACACATTCCTGCCTTTTACCGGGAATACTGGGATGCTGAGACCAGGTGTGACTCGCGGGGAAGTATAATTAAATGTCTTGCTGACGCTGAGGAGTGTTGACTGGCTCCTTCTGACACCAGGGGCACTGATGCGTTTGATGACAATTCCCTTCACCTTCTTCCTCTTCTCCTCTTCCTCCTCCTCCTCCTCCTCCTCCTCCTCCTCCTCCTCCTCCTCCTCCTCCTCCTCCTCCTCCTCCTCCTCCTCTTCCCTGGTGCGTCTGCCGATTTCCCTTCACATCCTTCCTCTTCACCCTCCTCCTCCTCCTCCTCCTCCTCTTCTTCTTCTTCCTCCTCTTCCCTGATACGTCCGCTGAGAGTTCCCTTCACCTCCCTCCTTCCTCTTCCTCCTCCTCCTCCTCCTCCTCCTCCTCCTCCTCCTCCTCCCCTCCTCCTCTTCCTCCTCCTCCTCCTCCTCCTCCTCCTCCTCCTCCTCCTCCTCCTCCTATTCCTGTGTTTACAAGGGGAGGGATCCTTAAGATGGAGAAATGTCCCCGAGGTCTCATGTTTGGATGTCCCGGTGGCGGCGTGTCTCCTGTTACTGCTGCTTAACACTAAACGCCCCAGGGAGACTGAGAGGCTGCGAGGTGTGTGTGTGTGTGTGTGAGGCGTGATTTTCTGGGGTGTTTCTGGGCTATTCATCGATTGGTTAAGCTATTTTACTTCACTATACTGTTGATTTTTCCTCCTTATGATTATATGTCTGATTTCCTTTAGATATTTTTACGTCCTTACTTACTGTTGTTTCTTCATTCCTACTACTGTATTCTCTCCTCTTCCTTCATTCCTTCAACCCTTCCTTCTTCGTTTCATTCTTCCCATCTTCCCATTTTCTCGTTCAACTTCTACTAAAAAATGCAGAAGAATCATAGACAGAATAATGTTTTCCGGAGAAATTGGTTAGATCCCTATGATTGGGATTTAACTGTTTCCTTCATTACTGTTGAGTTTCCCTCCTTATAATTGTATGTTTGGTGCAGAATGGCGATCAGTGTGTTAAGGAGTTTATGATTAGTTACATGATACGTGATGAAGGATGACGAATATTGTGTAACGCTTGTGTTTTTCTTCTCTTTGCAGGTAAGGCTGATTGCTTTGGTGTGTTGGTGGGGCGGGTGTACAGGTAGGAGGTGGATGGTTTTTTTTTTACATCACAAAGGACTGGCCAAGGGCGAAAGAAGATAAACAAAAAGCCGGCTAAGTTGCCAGTCCCTATAAAGAAGACAGTAAGAGAATAAAAACAAGTAGGGGTGGGCCAATTTAGTTCGGGAGGTGTCTTGTCACTCCTCTCTTGAAGATATTTAAGTCGTAGGAAGGAGGAAAAATAGAAACAGGAAGAGAGTTTTAGAGTAATGTTATGTATTTGTGGCCTGCAGGTGAGGGGCTGAGCGTGGAGGTGTTAAGGGCCTTGACACCTCCAGGGGGCTGAGGCTGTGTTGAAGGACAGGCCCTGATGGAGAGGGGCTGATTTTTTTTCTGTTGCTCATTTTTTTTTTTTTTTTTTAATTTTACAAATCAGTCTATTTTTTCACATACTTATAAATGTGACATTTTTTTTTTTTAATCAATATTTTTTTCACATAGCTACCTAAAATTGTGGCCTTTTTTTCTTTTCTTTTTTCTACATATCAGTCTATTTTTTCACATACCAAAAATGGTGACTTTCTTTTTTTTTTTTTTTTTTTTTAATACAAATCAGTCTACTTTTTCACATACCTAAAATTGTGACGTATTTCCATTTTCTTTACCTTAATGCTTTCCACTGTTACGCCGTCTACATAATATTTATTACGAGCTAGCGCGAAGCGCTCCTGAGTCCTCACTCACTCGGATTTATTCGGGATAAGCGGCCGACCCGACCAACCATCACGCTTTTCAGGAGCTTATATCTTTGGAATCCCGATTGACAAGCGCTCTTCGCTATCTGATAGCCCCATTCAATACCTACAGTTTCAGCGTAAAAAGGCAAAGATAAAGGGAGTTTAGATGACAGCAGACAAATTTCCTTGCTATCGAGAATCCGGGTGACGTTGCACGTGAGCACGTGCGGCGGGTTTCTACGGGCTCGCTCGTCCTTCGCCGATTAAGGCGTCTTACTGGTTCTTAACACTTCTTATGTTAATTGTTAAGCAATCGACAGCTTAAATTCCTTTTTTTCTGTGCTAATAATTATAATGCTTTACCTTTAAATGTATCGATCACAACTTACTCTTCATCAGCTATGTCCCTTTGTTCGGCATTCTAATCATACTCTTCGTTTTCTTCTATCATTATATCTCATTATGTTCCATGTTGTTGTAATTGTTATTTTTGCGATCACATTTTCATCTACCTTTCATTGATTTCATTTCCTACCTTTATTTTACCTACATTTATTTAACACTATAATCATACACCATTTTATTTCATTATAATTATATTTCATTATCTTCCATGTTGTTTTTATTGTTATTTTTGCTATCACATTTTCATCTACCTTTCCTTTATTTCAGCTACCTTTGTTTGGCATTCTAATCATATACTTTGTTTTCTTCTCTTATTATTATTATTATTACATCTCATTATCTTCCATGTTGTTTTTATTGTTAATTTTGCTATCATATCCTCTTCACCTACCTTTCCTTTATTTCATTTCCTACCTTTATTTTACCAATCTTTGTTTGGCACTATAATTTTACACTTCATTTTATATTATTACTATATCCCATTATCTTCCATGTTGTTTTTATTGTTAATTTTGCTATCATATCATCTCTCGTCTCATATCTTCTTCATCCCTCGTCGTGTATCAGTCATGTCTATTCAATTCTCTCAAACACTCACTTCTATTCATATTTCATCCTTCATGCTTCAGCTTTCATTCAATATGAGATCTGGAGCGAGTGAAGCGTGGTGAATATTGACAGGTAAATATTCAGCGATAGAAAACGAGGATCAGAGTGGACGCGATGGGAGGGGAGGCTCAAGCAAAACGTGTTGACTCGAGCATGATTAGTTTTCTGGTAATAGTTCCCTGTTTGCTTCTCGTACACACACGAGAGATGCGCACACACACATGTACAGTACGTATATACTTCTAGGTCAACACGTGCACATGATAGTGTGTGTGTGTGTGTGTGCGTGTGTGTGTGTGTGTGTGTGTGTGTGTGTGTGTGTGTGTGTGTGTGTGTGTGTGCAAAAATGGGAAAGTAAGAGAATATAATATTGTCGATTTCTTCTTTTCTTCTTCTTAGTCTTTATCTGCTTCCTCTTTTTCTTTCTCTTCTTCGTGTGTGTGTGTGTGTGTGTGTGTGTGTGTGTGTGTGTGTGTGTGTGTGTGTGTGTGTGTGTGTGTGTGTGTGTGTGTGTGTGTGTGTGTGTGTGTTCAAACTGGAAAAACGAAGATTTAAAAAATAAATAAAGAGAAACTGGCACACTAATAGGGTGGCAGATGGTTGGAATGGACTCAGTCATGGGGTAGTTAGTGCGGAGTCAATAGGGAGGTTTAAAAGGAGGCTAGACAATTTCATGGATGGGGATGAAAGGTGAATGTAAGGGAGTGTTAAGCTACAGAA
>JACEEZ010013998.1:0-107500 GCA_016584305.1 Chionoecetes opilio
AGAAAACTGTTGGGGCGCCCCCGCCCCGCCCAATTGCCCAAAACCACACGCCAATTGTGTAAGCAATTTCAGGTCCTAGTGTGAAATAATACATTTAGTCAGTGTCTCAGGAAAGGACCGCGCAGTCCTCGTCCATTTTACCGGATCTTGATATTACAGGTGGCCCCGTAGTGTAGTGGTTAGCACGCTCGGCTCACAACCGAGAAGTCCGGGTTCGATCCCCGGCGGAGTGAAGACAGATGGGTGGTCTTTCTTAAAACCCGAGCCCTGTCCACCAGCAGTGAATGGGTACCGGGTGTTAGGGTTTGTGACCCCCCCTCCCGGGGTGATGGCTTCCCCCAACACTAAGCCCGAGCGGTTAGATCACTATGGCTTCTGAGGAATTATCTCTAAACAAACAAACAAAACACCACATTCTCTCCAAACTCTTTCCTGTCTCAATCATCCGTCCCCTTGTCTCACCAGTCATCACACAGTCCAGCAGCAAAACAGCCATTCTCTTCCTGTCCTTTCAACACCCTCATTCATTTCACATCCCATTTCAGTGAAAACACACGCATCATTTCCATTTTCTCCCCGGTATACTTCTCAGATCTCATATTTTACTAGTAATCATCTACCGCAAACACATCAAATCAGCTTTATATTTCTGAAAATCTATCACATATATAATATAGACCACTGATCTATATAAACATGGATCGCGGAAGCCTGGCTCAGCACTGGTTCCAAACTGTCCGCCATCTTGTCGTAACAAAACAAAGCCTTGTTTCTGCGGCTCGCGTGCCTGTCTATCTGGTGTTATCGCCTCGTCATGCCAAGTTGTGCTTGCTGTCGGCTGTGTTATCACCTCGTCATGCCAAGCTGTGCTGCTATGTCCTGTACAAACAGACCAGGACCTGGAAGTGGCAAATCTTTCCACCTGTGAGTAACACCACACACACACACACGCACCCACCACACACACACACCCACCAGACACCCCACCCACCCACCACACACACACACAACCACCACACACACACACACCCACCACACACACACACGCACCCACACACCCACACACACACGCACCCACCACACACACACGCACGCACCCACACACACCCACGCACCCACCCACACACCCCACACCCACACACACTCAGACACCCACACCCACACCAACACACACACCACACCCACTCCCCACCCAGCCCATCCACTCTTAATCCATCTACCCACTCCAGTCATCCACCTACTAGTTAAAAAAAAATATAGGTGGATATGGTATACTTTTTTTATATAGGTAGATATAGATATACGTATATTTTTTTATACTTGTTAACAATTAGTGGGGAACGGAAGCAGACCTGAGTGCGGTTATGATACAAATGATCATAGCGCTTCCTAATAAGCGGTGCTTGTTCTAATGGAGATAGCTTTATTTTGCGAAAAAAAAAAAGGACAAAAAGTATACCTTGTGGTTAAAGTTAGGTTAGGTTTCATTACAACCTATAAGGTTAGGTTAGGTTTCATTAAAACCTATAAGGTTAGGTTAGGTTTCATTAAAACCTTTAAGGTTGGCTAGGTTAGGTTTCATTAAAACCTATAAAGTTAGGATAGGTTTCATTAATATTATTTGGGGGGGGGGGGGGGTTGCGCAAAATAAAACTATCTCCATTGCAACAAGCACCTATTGTAGGCCAAGAAAAAATAGTTGATGTCTCTTAAAACGACCGCGAAACTCGTCCATTATTACCAAAAGTTGTTTCGTAGTCTAAATGAAACCTTAGTCGTTTCGTACACTCACTCAGAGTTGAACTTGACTACTAGAGTTACGAAACGACACCAGGTATGTACCGAAAATACTCAAAATCAGTGTACGAAAACTAACTACTTTCAATTTAATATACCAAATTTTAAGAAATGTTTTTTGATTAGGCCAAAGGTTTTTGATTAATTTAAACTTCCTGTAATCCCCGAGAGTAGCTTCTATGGACCACTGTGGCTCGCGCCGTACCCGTGGCGGCGGCGGTACGGGGCTAGCGCCGTTATAGTGGACGAGAACTGCGCGTTCGCTCATTAGGTCAGACACACACACACTCGGTGGTTCGCTCATTAGGTCTGTACACTGCACTCTTAGCCTCTCGCTTTACCACATACACCACACCTGTCACTACACACTTGTACGGCCTCGCAACACACCTGTCACTACACACCTGTACGGCCTCGCAAGACACCTGTCACTACACACCTGTACGGCCTCGCAACACACGTCACTACACACCTGTACGGCCTCGCAACAACACCTGTCACTATACACCTGTACGGCCTCGCAAGGCACCTGTCACTACACACCTGTACGGCCTCGCAACACACCTGTACGGCCTCGCAAGACACCTGTCACTACACAACCTGTACGGCCTCGCAACACACCTGTCACTATACACCTGTACGGCCTCGCAAGGCACCTGTCACTACACACCTGTACGGCCTCGCAAGGACACTGTCACTACACACCTGTACGGCCTCGCAACACACCTGCTGTCTGTGTATCACCGTAAATAAATGACTGGAAGGTTCGACGATGCACTAGGTTGGAAGTTTAGTAGTATAGTAGTAAGGTGTTAATAGTAGTTGTAGGTGGTAATAGTAGTAGTGAGGTGGTAATAGTAGTAGTAGTAGTAGGTGGTAATAGTAGTAGTAGGTGGTAATATAGGCTATCACATGCAGCAGCCAACACCCAGCCACTGCTGGCCGGCCCATGTATTTGTTTTGGTTATTTCAAGATGGCGGCTGGTGACTTCAGTATCTCGGCCACAGCTAGCCCAGATCCGCGATCCATGTTATATAGATCAGTGATATAGACTGATCTGTATTCATTTTACTGTAACGTATTATATGATGGTGTTCATTTTCAATGCTTAATAATTGCTAAAACTATTTATAACTTACAGAAAAAGTATAGACTTATTTTGACCCCAGAGTATGTTCGACGAAATGTGCAACATTTTGTATAATTTCACAAAACCATTTCATCGAACATGTTCGGCGAAATGACCTCGAAGTTCGACCAAACAGTCCAACCAAATGGCAAGTTCGACGAAACAGTCCGACCGAAACGCACCGTGTGATAGCCGCTTACGTTACACTGGTGTACTTGGCTTACGACCAATTCCGCTCCAAATCGCCGTTGGAAGGAAAAATCGGTCCGAAGGCAAGACCTTCGTCTCGAAAAATCCAAAGAATAAAAAAAAAACAAAAAAAAAACATTCAGTCACTTAAAACTGCAGTAAAACGCGTATAAACAATGCATTTACCCTCCAATGCATAGCATAGTGTTTACCATTAGCAGTGTACCAGTAAAGTCACAAAAAAAAAAAGATAAATTGTTGTACTCACCCAAGTGACGAGTTACAGCTGGCTTGTAGAGTCGATGGTGGTTGAGTGGGAGATGAAGCAGCACACTCTAGTGCTGCTTGCAAGAAAATGAAGGGGGGGCCATGGAGGCAAGGGCTACTACTAAAGGGGGCGTGGTGGTAAAAAGTTTAAAAAACACTGGGCTAAACACACTACAGCCCGTTTTTGTTTTGTTTTCAATCTAAAAATGGAAGGTTCTACTTAGAATTGATCGTATTGGTCACTTGCACCAGAAGCATGAACTGCATAAACATGTGAAATACATACCCCATGAACCCCTTATGACTCACAGAGAGCTTATTGCGATGTTCTCATGCCATATCCCAACCTCAACTGGCAGACTCCCCCCTCCCCATTCCTGGGTGTGCCATTATGTAGCCAGTGTCTAATACTTTCAGGCATCATGGGTGTGGTGAAGGGCAGCGCGTATGGCTCGGGTCTGCTGCCCGTGGTGGAGGGGGCTGCTGGAGGGGGGTGGAGGAGCTGTCTGTGGCCACGGTGGCGGAGGGCGTCTATCTCCGCCGTCAGGGGGTGACACGCCCCATCACTGTGCTGGGTGGGTGCCAGCTCTAATGGTTTACCCACAAACACAATGAAATACTAAACATCATAACTACATTGCTGATTTTTGAGTGGTTTATAATATATATGTTTTATAACTGACTGACTAGAGAATTCAGTTATTAGCAAAGTGAAGCAAGCTGCCTTCCTCCCACCTGATGTTGCCCTGCTAAGATAGTAATAGTTTACAATGTACACTATAGAACAAAGGCATTCATCACATTCAGCCCCTTCAAGTAGCTGAACCTGTCCAATGTGTAATGTTTGGTGCATGCTGCAGGTAACTTACTGGACTGTGAAGTGGAGGATGTACTGAAACACCGGCTCATCCCAAGCATCAGCTGGCTGTGTCCCCTCACGGCTCAGCCCAGTCACAGCCTCAACTACCCGGTGAGTGCCTCCCACACGCACTACTCGTAACCTTGAAAAAAAGAGGGAAAAAATAGAAATATGAAAAACAAGACACAAAAAAAAAGCTAAGGAATGAAAGCTAAATGAAATTAGCTTATTCATTTACTTGATTTATCAATTTATTTATTTACTTGATTCTTTTCAGTTCTGATACATTTGATTTGCTGTTTGAAATATGTCACCCCTAGATAAGTAAATAGATTAACAAAGAATAATGAGAATAGATCAATTATTTAAAAAATCAATAAAAAAAAATACTACATTGTCATTCAATCCTTACAATGCTGAGTCATTTGTCCTTTATGGGACCTTTCAGTGAGCATGCTGCCTGTTTTCAGGACGGGTCTCGCCTGCGTGTGGCCGTCAACCTGGACACGGGCATGTCGCGGTACGGCGTGCAGCCCCAAGACCTGCCGGCCCTGGTCACCACGCTGGACGCCCTCCAGGTCACCATACACTCCATCTACACACACTTCCAGGCCGCCATCGATGAACCTCACAAGAACAAAAGGCAACTGGACATCTTCCTGGAGACAACAGAGCCATACAAGTATGTATACCATGTACTCTGCACCATGATCATGGCACTGTGGTGCTGGGAAGGATTATAATGAAATATATAATTTATATAACTATGTATATAATGATCTAATATACCTACTAATTGGGGGGGGTTACCATCTGGTATTACATAGTTTTCTACACATGGGTTCTGGACATGTGTTACAAGGAGTGACAAGCGGGGGAGAGGGGTCAGTAATGCCCAAAAAAAGTGCTACATCATTTTTGAATGACCCCAAACATGTCTCAGAAGCATGAGAGTGGTAACTGGCGGTGGTAATGGTGAGAAGCACTCAATTATACTATTTAAGTGTGATAAAATATATTATTAGGTATTATTGAGGTATAGCTGTACTGTACATTCCTTTTTACATTGCTGTGTACAGTGTACACTGCAGTATTCAAGTATTGACAGTAACATCAGACTCACATACATTTCAAGATCAGTACAAACCTAAGGAACCAATTGTGTTCGTAAGTAGGGGAGCTCCTGTATTCATTTTATTATTTTTTACTTACAGTATATATTGATAATTTATCTATCTATAATTATAAATAAATTGGTGCACATCACACCCTTTCTTGCATAAGTGCTTGCTATGAACAGTCTTGTCTTTTGGTGCAATCCACATAAACACAGTTTGCCCCTTGTGAGGGTACTACCTGCTTAATTACCTTGCCCTCTGTGACAGGCTGCGACCCCTGACCCGACACGTGGCCGCCACCACGGGCTGTGTGCAGGGACTTGGCACAAACTTGGACTTCATTCGACCCGGGGGAGCAATCACCGGCCTTTGTTCAGGTTTGTTGCTCTCTTGGAAGTGTGGTGGTGTTCAGCTTGACAGGGCGGCAGCCACTCATGTCACGCTTTGTCCTTGTTAGGGTCATCTGCTGCTGTGCTTCCTGTGGAGCAGGTAAAGGAGTGCATTGAAGCTGAATGCAACTAAGAGTTTGATAAGTTTCTTCTTGAAAGCAGTTAACATGTAGTCAGCTAGAGGCACCTGATGGCAAGGCCTGGTTGGTTTGTTGCCCCCATCACACCTTTGGAACTCAATGCTCTACAACCCTATTCCCTAACTGATGTCAAACCCCGGCTGGCTTTGTGTGAGAGGAAGGTAGCTGTCATATCAACCATTAAGCTAATTGCATTAAATCTCATTGAAGTATCCCTTCTTTAAGAGTATTTAGTATAGACATGGTGTGAAACACTAACTCCTCGCCTGTTTGTGCTCCTTCAGGCAGTGACGAAGAGAGTGTTGGTCTGTTTGCCAAGTGTGGCTTCCGTCCTGCTCTGTCTGTTGTGGCTCGGCCAACATTCTTCAAGCAGCTCCCTTCGGGCCGAGGCATTGGTTATGATGCAACCTATCAGACCAGCTGTGATGAATGGATTGCCAACCTCACCACAGGCTGGTCGGACGGGTTCAGTCGTCGCCCTCAGCAACAAAGGAGCCGTCAAAAGGGTGAGGACAGGTGAGTCAGCAGCCTCATTAGAGATTTTCAGCCTATTTTCATGCAAGTCTCTCATTGCACTCACATTGTAACGAATCTTGTGTCAACCTTTGACAACACAGGAAAGTGTGGTTTAGACATGACCCCTGTTGCAGGTGAGCTTTGTCCCATTGTGGGCAGAGTGTCCATGGATTCCATCACCATCCGTTTACCGGAACCTCCAGCAGAGGACGAGGTGTTTCAGGTGATTTCTGATGACTTTGATGAGAACACCTCGGCCGTTGGTCTGTCAAGGATCCTCGAGGCAGCTGTTTATGAGATGCCTGGCAAACTGGACAACACGACTGCCAAGGGTTTACATTAAGAACAGCAGCATAGCAAAGTGTACATTCCCTGGACTACACTTGCTAGGTTTTTTTCTTTTTTTACATTTGTGCCTAGAGCACATTCACTGCCTGTAGTCAGTGATCTCCAGGGGTGGGATGGTAGGCCCTGGAGGTTCACTTGAGGGCTGTGTTGGTTGGCCTTCGCCCGTGGTGGCGCAGGCAGGATTTTTATAGTGACGCCTGTGATTAGAGGCTCATGCCGCCCCTGTGTCCTCGATGCACACGCAATCGAAGGTAGAGTTAATGGGCAGCATGTGGGTGTTTTATTAGGCCACTCAACGGTTGCAGAAAGATCTTAAGTGGATATTCGTCCTCATCGGGAATCGACTCTGGTCACCGAGCACGCCACTCGAAGACGCTAACCACTCTGCTACCGCCTCCCCCAAAGGTGCTCCCAACACCTGGCTAAGAGTTATGTTTAAGGCCTTTATGATGCTTGCATTAGTATAGCTGTACATACTGTATGCATGATTAAATTGTTATTATTATTTTTTTTTATTTTTTTCCCTTCTGAAACTTACTGTTAAGTTTGCCGGTGGATAAATAACTTAATTAATACTAGGGATGACTATAAGTGATTATTCCTGCCCTGTACATAAAACCTAAGGGTGCCTATGCCTTAGCAAGTAAAAACTAGACACCTGCCCTTATCCAGGTCATTAATTGCAAAGCACAATGACCAGTAAAAAATAAACCTGTTTTCCGTTTGAATAAATATAGGCCTCTTCCATTTGTGCCCAAGTTGCATGAACCAGTTCTTTCAGTTCAGGGTTGGGTTCTGGGTTCAGGGTTGGGTTCGCGTGTCACAAATGGAACGCAAAAACCCCGTTTTTTGTTTACAAACATACTCAGCTGGCGAGGCAATTTAAGAGAGAGAGAGAGATAACGAGAGAGAGAGATAACGAGAGAGATAACGAGAGAGATAACAGGAGAGAGATAACAAGAGAGATACCGAGAGAGAGAGAGATAACGAGAGAGATAACGAGAGAGAGAGAGATAACGAGAGAGAGGGAGATAACGAGAGAGAGAGATAACGAGAGAGAGATAACGAGAGAGAGAGAGAGAGAGATAACGAGAGAGAGAGATGTAGCGAGAGATAACGAGAGATATAACTCAGCTAGCTGTTATGTGAAGGGATCATATCACGTTTAAGATCGCGGGAACGCATGGCTCCACCAGCCATGTATGCCTCTTTTATGCAGTCTGACATCCTCTCCGACTCGTGCATGCGGAAAACCCTTCACGATAAGAGAAATAGGGCCCAAGGCGACCATTGTTTGTTATGAACTGAAAACTCTACCCAAGCTACCCACCTCTCAATGTGAGTAAAGAAAGTTCACGGGTTTTGCTGAGTCACTACGCGCTTTGCCTCGGACCCAGGTTTTCGTGCGCAAATGGAACGCCTGAACTCTTGGGTTCCGTGAACTGGTTCTTGAAATGTCGCAAATGGAAGAGACTTTTTGTACTCTGTGCTGGGGTGACAATTTTTGGAGGCCAAGTTACCAGATAGCCTTTTTGTTTGTTTGTTTAGAGGATAATTCCTCAGAGCCATAGTGATCTACCGCTGCAGCTTTTTTTTTAATTAGTGTTGGCCTAAGCCACCACCCCGGGAGGCGGGTTACAAACCCCCAGCTAACACCCGGTACCCATTCACTGCTGGGTGGACAGGGGCTCGGGTTTTAAGAAAGACCACCCATCTAAGGCGTATTTTGTGCGTCCTCTTGGAAGTAAAATTATACTTATTTAAGCTCCGCCCCTGCTTGCCATCACAAAATACGATTGTAGCGCTGCCAGACGCTTCTACAGACGGAGCCGAAGGAAAATGTATCGTACATTCACTGGGAGAGCCAGACAGACCTCGCTCTCACAACCTTAAAAAAATTACCAACTGTAATTCGAAGACGTACGGAATCATGGTACATCATGTTGCCATCATGGAAGACAGCAACAATTTATCATTTACATTTATCACTTTTCCTCTCTTCTATTTTCTTCCTTTCCCTTCCCTTTCCTTTCTTTTTCCATTTCTTTCCTTCTTTCTCTTCCCTGTTTTTCTCTTCTCCTCTTTTCTCTTTTCTGCTCCTGCCTCAAATCTCCAGGCGTTCGCCCTTTTCGGCAGACCGCTATAGGTTAGGTTAGGCTAGAAAAACGTTAGGTTAGGTTAGGTTAGGTTAGGTTAGGAAAGGGTTTAGTTGACTCATCTTGCGATAATTTTGTGTGGGAATCACAATGAGGTTATTTTCAAGAAAATCCTGTGGTTAGTTTCGGAGCTGCAGCCATGCGTAGAGGGCCGCCAGCTGCCGAAATCGGCGAACGCATGAGGAACCCTGAGAGCACCTCAGAGCACCTCACCTCGCCTCTCTGGAGGACTGTGGAGGTGTTCGTATATCCATTATGTAAATTTTTTGGGTGACATTCCTATGTAAGTTATGACAAATGTACCAGTTACATTGCATTTTTAAAGTAATTATAACTATTACTAAAGAGATTGTTTATTATTTTAGTGTATTATGGCCAAAATACAAGTGTTGTCGTGCTTGCCACAAGTCTTAACAAAGATTCGGACGCATTGAAAGACTGGCGGGATTGCAAAAATTGTTCCCAGATGTCGCTGGAGAATTTTAATATTTGTGACTTCTTACCTGTTAAGAGTCACCTACTCTACTCCTTACTACTCCTTACCTACTCCTAATTAAATAGAGTATCCTTTGTATGTCGTGCGCATGTAATGAATGTTGAATTGGATGAGAATTAAAGGAAAACAGAAACATTTACGGGAGGAGTTCTGATAAGATTTTCTCATGCGCGTGATCTGATTGGCCAGGCTCTTGAAACCACCACCCACACCCACAACTGTATATTTTTACGGGAAAAGAGTATGATTTGGTGCCGGGAGAGTCTCTGCTCAGTTTTCTGTACACGCAAAAGAGTAGAAAATAAGTGGGCGGAGCTTAAATAAGTATAATTCTACTTTGTATTGTAGTCACAAAATACGCCTCTATCTTCGCTCCGCCCGGGGATCGAACCCGGGACTTCTCGGTTGTGAGCCGAGCGTGCTAACCACTACACTACGGAGTACCCTGATAAAAAAAAAAAATTGGCCAACTTACCAGATAGCCTAGGTAACCTTGACATAGTATACTGCACTAAATCGTTTGGTATAGTAACTGTTGTTGTGTATCCTTTTATACAAATACCTAAAGATAATTGGCAAAAACAACAAACCATTGCACCAGCATCACAAAATATTAAGCTTTTGTATATGTGCATCCAAATGTTATGGAATAAAAAAAAGTATATGAAAACTAGCAGCATCTAATATATTCTACATTCTGATGGGGAGTCAAATTACACCCTTTTCCCTTTAGTGGCCCGTGGCCCCAGTGTTCCCCCAAGAATGTGCCGGTGTGTGCGTGTCCAACGTAGGGTTGTGCGGTATCAAGAAAATACCGGTATTGCCGATACTGGTTTACGGAAATAATACCGGTACGTCCTCACACCGGTATCAGTTACGATACCGGTATACCGATACCGTGCCCAAAAACCGTTATTACCTGTATCGGTATTTGATTTTTTCGTGTTTTTTTTTACTTGCCCATCCTCAGACAATTATTAACCTCTACAGCATCGACCCCCCTAAAATTAAGTTTCCTATAGCGTCGGCCATTTTTTTTTTTTACAATTCTTAACCCCTACCGTACAGCATAGACCCCCCTAAAATAAAATTTCCTGTGGCGTCGGCCAGTGGCGGATTTAAGGGGGGATCGAGTAGACCATGGCCTAGGCCCCGCTCCCGCAAGGGCCCCGCACCCCAGAAGAAAAAATATGTTTTCAATGAAAATCTGAATGCTGGACATTTCTTATTCGCTCGAACACTGTTACATTGCATGTACCATAATATGCCACAAATTAGTACCAACATAATGTAAAATATGGGTAGAAAAAGTTTCAGTTAAACTAATATGAAATCTGAATCACATTTGGTAAACTTCTAGAGAGCTTTCTCGCCCTTATTAGGGGTTTTATTTTATCCAGACCTTCACAAATCCCTTCAGATACCTCTAAAACGTAATAATAAAGTGGGGGAGAGATTAAAAAATAAAAAATAAATTACTAACCTAACCTAACCTAACCTGGTAAAATTGTAGTCCTTTCCCACCCTTAGATCTCGTAGGAGGTTATGGTTAGGTTTGTCGTGAGGTTAGGGTTAGAATATTTATTTTGGGGGAAGTCCAAGGGCGGGGGTGGGTAGGGGGTAATGTAGGGGGGAGGGGGCAGTTTGAAGGTGGCATACCACCACTTCCCGTTTACTAATTATGTTTAGAGGTATCTGAAGGGCGGTAAGGGGTCTTCACCTGTCTGTTGAAGGTACTGGAGAAAAAAAAAAAACACTAATAAATGGGCGGGGAAGGAAAGGGGACTCTAGAAATTTACCCACCAAGGGGAGTTTTCAATAAAGCCACGCTTGTCAAGCCGGTCTCTCAGGCTGTCACATACTTGAGACACACTTTCAGCCTGAAGGATTATAATTACCGTAAATTCCCTAGTGACTTTCGGGACATATCAGAATACCCTTCAATACAACATACTGAAAACAGTTTTAATAAAAAACCTTGTTTAGTTTATTCATTTTTATTTGTCTGCACTTGGTGGAAAATCATCCGCGTCAATTGGCACCCTACCAAAAAATTGATACTGAAAACTCATTCTTTAAATGAAAAATCGTTCTTTCATGGAATCAAAAAACGCACAGAAAGAGTTCAAGCAGGAGGAATGATGGCTTCAGAAAATATCACTTGTATGTAGAGAAGTTCACTGAGTACCCCTGTTTTGGGATGTGTCTGTCATGTCTTGCGACAGGAACATTTAACCCAAGAAGTAATTTAAGTTAAGTGTTGGCACTCAACGAACAGTCCGGGTGAAGACAGGTGCAAGCGTTGTTTACTATTTCCGTCTCGAAAAGACGAAAGTCTCCTTTAGTGGGAAACGGTATATGTGGGAGCAACAAGGATGCCACAATATCCCGTAGAGGATAGAGTGTGATAGAGGCTTAAGCGCGGGCATATCATTATTTAGGATGACAGAGTCTCTTGGTTACTGAAGACAGTTAGGAGTAGTAGTATCAGAGATATGAGCCATGAGGCGTAAGGAGCGGGGGCGCTGAGCTGAGTTCCTATCCGAATGTGGTGTCTACAGGAAGTGGATGATAAAGGATCCTGCGGAGGGATGTGTCTGTGGAGGATGCTGGAAACGCCACAACTCTGTTTTGGTTACATGTTTCGTTCGTAAGAGAGGGACATATACACCCAAAAACAGGTACTCAGTGAATGTATGTTTACATTTTTTTGTCCACTTTATTGTAGATATGTCCTGAAGCCTCATTCTGCTTGAACTTGCGTTGTTTTATGAAAAACGAATTTTTAAAGATTTTGAGTTTTCAAGTATTCAATTGTTTTGCCAATATTTTCACAAGTGTAGACAAATAAAATGATAAACTACATTTTATTAAGAACTGTTTCAGTTGTTGTATTGAAGGGTAATTCTGAATGTCCCAAAGAAGTACAGGAATATTTACGTTAAATGAAAGATCATTCAGCATTCACAGAGAGAGGATGTTGAGATGCGCGGAGGGACATACGGGCGGCTTAGCTTTGATGATGAATGAAAACTCCCCATTCATTTCAGGGGCCCCGCACTCCCACCCGGCCTCCTAGGGCCCCTCGTACCCCCGCACACCGGCCCCCGCCCCCGCACCGCACACATAAATCCGCCCCCTGGGTCAGCCAGCCCAATCTCGTTTTTTTAAATTGAAACCCTTTCCTCTTACACCGTACAGCATAGACCCCCCCCTTCCTAAAATAAAGGTTTTATGTGTGCTGTAGGCCATCCATTTCGTTTTTGTATCAGAAAGTAGCATGGATGATGTAACTTCTAAATAAGGAAACTAAACAAATAATATTTGATTCAAATTCCTTTTACTTATTTGGACAAAGAGTTCCTGAGATCTGGGAAAGACAAGTTTAGTATAGATATATAGCCATGAGTGGGCAGTATTTGAAAACATTTGTATTAAATACATTCTGTGTATTAAGAAATATATTGATAAATACATTAGTTTCATGTATTTAAATACAGGTAATAAATATTTAATAAGTAATTTAAATACATTGTATTTTATATATATATAATATAATTACAGGGTGGTAACACGAGTTTCTGAAAATAGGAGACAGATGATAAAACATCGTATAATTCTAAGTAGAAAATGCTCTATATAGTCAAAGGTTCGCCGCCATGCTATACCTGCATGGGATATGATAAAGTTTTTTCTCGATGGAGTCAACCATCAGGAGTCTATAAGCATATCAGGCGGAATAACAAGAGAAATCCTGAATCCTGAGAAATGACGAAAGTCCAAAATGGCCGCCATGACGGCCGACTTCCGTAGACATAAATAATAAAAAACTCTAACTACTAGTCCAGAGTAGAATCACATGTTAATCAGCACTTTTCCATATGATTTTGACATGGAAGAAAGCGTTATGTGGCTATTTTTTCAATGATGGTAAAAAAAAACAAGGTCAAAAGTCAAGTTCAACGTACATTACGGATAACATTTTTTCACATGAAAACAGTAATTAATTAAAACAGTGCAAAATCTATTACATTGACAATAACAAATAATCTGCATTCCAGAAGGAAATTGTTAGCAAAGTATAGAATGTCTATTTGTTGTAGGCCACCCATCTCTCCTGCAGGTGCAGAAGAGGGGTTGCAAGGTAGCCGGTGCCGCCTTGCAGTTCCATCTCCTGGAGGCGGCATCCCTTGTCGCTGCCCCGCCAGCAGCATTTAAAGGCGGCCGTCACACTAGCACTTTTATGCTAGTTTTTTCTGCAACTTTCTCAAACTAACAATTTTCTGACTGCAAGCCAGCAACACACACAGTCCGTTCGCCTGCACTACCAGTCAGCTGGTGCATGTAAAAACAAACAAGGCTCCGACGCCCGGGCAAGCTCTTGTGGTATAACACTTAATATGTGTTTATTATCCAGTAGTAGACCTAAATATCGACCTAGATAAGACCTAGAATATCAAGGCCTTCTTGGTGTTACAAGTCCTGTGCGACACCTATAGGGATCTCTATATAAAGGGGTAAAAAACGCCATTCATAGGCCCTATGTTAAACGCTATGGGCCCGCCATCTTGTTGCCAAGGCCTCTTCGTTCACCCAAAGACCCGGGGATATGTATCAAGCATTACCCCGCAGTATATCAGGTATAATGTATAAAGGATAGACTGTTATCTTCGGAAATGATCTGTTCTATAAGATTATTCACATAAACCATAGTAAAAACACATTAAATAAAGGTAATTATGAGACTCTGAAGAAATTATGATGAACTTAACAATTCACTTAAAAACTCGTCGTCATGTAACTAAACATTTGTGGGACAGCTTATAAGATGGCAGATATCATAGAAGCAGATTCTAAATTAGCTTTCCATTGAGGATATTTCGTTTTCTGATACATACAATATTACCAGCAAAACATTAAGGGTGAACTAAATAATTGCTCTTACTCGCCGCTCTCGCTTCTCTCATGACAGCTCTCCTCCTCTCTCTCTCTCCTCCATCTCTCTCTCTCTGCTCTCTCCCTCTCTCTATCTCTCTCTCTCTCGTCTCTCTCTCTCTCTCTCTCTCTCTCTCTCTCTCTCTCTCTCTCCGTGAAAGAGAGAGAGAGAGATATATAAGTGAAAGAGGATGAGTGAGAGATATGGGAGAGAACCAATAAAACCTTTATAATTATTTCCTCTCTCTCTCTCTCCTCTTCTCTCTCTCCTCTCTCTCTCTCTCTCTCTCTCTCTCCTCTCTCTCTCTCTTGTTCTGTCTCTCTCCTCTCTCTTCTCTCGCCTCCTACCTAAATATATATAATATATAATATCTATATTATATATATATATTAATATATATATATAGATAACCTATATATATTAATATATATAGATATATACTATATAGATAATATAATATATATTATATATATTTAAATATATATATATATATATATATAGATACGGATATATATATAATATATATATATATACATTATATAGATATATATATATAGATATATATAGATAATATTATATTGATTAATTATATATATATATATATATATATATATATAATATATATATCTATATATATATATATATATATCCAGTATATATATAATAAATATATATATAATATATAGTCTATATATATATAAATATATATATATATTATATTAATATATATATCTATATATATATATATAGATATATATATATTATATATCTATAGATATCTATATATTAATAATTATATAATATATATAATATATATATAATATCTATAATATATATATATAAATATAATCTAATATAATATTAATATATATCATATATATATTATAATTATACATATATATATAGATCGATATATACCTATGATAAATATATAATATATATATATAACATATAATACATATATAGATATTACATATATAGCATTCTATACATATAATATATATACAATATATATATATATGTAATTATATATATAACATATATACATAATACCTAGTCATTACATTATAATATATATTATATATATATATCTAAATTATTAATATATATAGAGAGAGAGAGAGATGACGAGAGAGAGAGAGAGAGTGAGGAGAGAGAGAGAGAGGAGAGATTGAGAGAGAGAGAGAGAGAGAGAAGTGAAAAGAGATATGAGAGATATGAGAGAGTAACCAAAAACCTTTTTCATAATCTCGCTCTCTCTCTCTCTTCTCTCTCCATCTCTCTCTATATATATATATTATATAATATAGTTAGAGATATATATATATATATTATATATATATATATAATATATATATTTATATATATATATTGACGAGAGGAGAGAGAGAGAGAGAGAGGAGTGACAGAGAGGGATGGAGAGAGAGAGAGAGGAGAGAGAGAGAGGAGAGAGATGAGATGAGAGAGAAGAGGAGATAGAGGGAGAGAGAGAGAGAGAGAGAGAAAATTATAAAGGTTTTTTGGTTACTCTCATTATCTCTGCTTTCCTCCCTCTCTCTCTCCCTCTCTCTCTCTCTATCTCTGTCTCTCTCTCTTTCATCGGAGAAGAGAGGAGAGAGAGAGAGAGAGAGAGAGAGACAGACGACGAGAGAGGAGAGAGAGAGAACTGAGAGCGTTTCGGTAGAGAGAGAGCGGGAGAGAGCAATTTATTTAGTTAACCTTAATGTTTGCTGTATTATTGTATGTATCAGAAACGAAATATTCAAATGGAAAGCTAATTAAATTTCTGCTTCTATTGATATCTGCATTTGATAAGCTGTCCCACAAAGTTATACATGACGACGAGTTTTAAGTGAATGTAAGTCATCATATTTTTTTTTCAGAGTTCATAAGACCTTTTATTTAATGTGTTTTACTTTTGTTTTATGGATAATCTTTTAGAACAAGCATTTGAAGATAACGTCATCCTTTATACATGATAACAGATATACGGGGGGTAAGCTTGAGAATTTCCGGGGCTTGGGAGAAACGAGGAGCCTTTTGGGGCCAAGATGACGCCCACAAACGAGTTGTCCTACTGTATTAAAACAGGTAATATCTATGTGGCCCCGAGAAAGCAGAGGGTGGCCCCGCGTATGCATTTTAACGAGAAAATTTTTGAGCTACCAGGTCCACAGCATTTCGTCTAAACTTTAAATTTTAAGTTTGAAGAGTGAGAAAAAAAAATTTGAGGTGTCTTGAAAAAAAAAACACAAAAGAACTTTACAGACGACTACAAAGCGATAATAAGCGAAAAAGGTCACAAAAAGAAGAAAAAGAACCCTCGATATGCGAGAGACGTTTGGGTGTTATATAGAAACGGCTTTTAAATGTTTTACTGTAAATAGTCACGTGAATATTTTTAAAACCCAAAAGTATTGAATTATAATTGCAAAAATTTGTTTTTATCGAAAATCTTTAAAAAAAATCACATGGGTTTTTTATTTGAAAAAGAAAGTGACTTCAACTTTCCATATCAAGACGATCACGATCGACTGACTCAGACTGACTGATTCAGACGGACTAACTAGTCAGAGCGAGAAAAAACTAACGGAGATCGTCTAGGTAACTAGACGGAAAAAGTGCTAGTGTGACGCCGCCTTAAAGTAATCGTCCAGCCTGACCCTTTTTTTTTTTGCCGAATTATGTTGAATGTACATTCAAAACACCTAATCCACCAAATATAATTGATTTCCAGGCCTTATTTCCGTAAAAACACGACTTTTGTAAAAAGCGCGCGAAAAAAAAAAAAAATTCCCTCCAACAGGGCTACGACTGTTATTGATGACGTCAGAACAGGAACGCCCGCAGACACTCTGTCTGACACCTGTCGGCAAATGTTATGATGAGCGATTGTACTTCGGTGTCAGATAGTGAATCTGTCGCTGTGACAGATTTAGAGTACGATGCTCAATCTGATACCGAAAGAAATGACGCTGGTCGCGTATACTATGAGGAAAACGAACCTCAGATTGTCATGGGATCCTATATGTTTGAGCCCGAGTACGAGGTGGATGAACAGGTGTTAGCAGAGCCTGAGGTTCAGCAGGAGGACCTGGCACTTCTCCAAAACATGGATTGGTAAATAAGGTTAAACCATGTGTGTGTGGGAATCACAATGAAGGTACTTTCGAGAAAATCCTATGGTTAGTTTTGGAGCTACAGTCAAACGTCATTACTCGGAAACCACATACTAGCATTAACTACAGCACAGAGTTGGAAAATATGCGGGCGGGAAGGCAGAAAGTGTGACAGCCACACCACCACAGGGTCTCTCACCACAGGGCACGCCCACTCCACAACTGGTTTACTTGGTTTACTTGGTCTTGTTAAGAGGCAAAGCCTCACAGTCGTGGTGGTCCACCGCTGCTGCCAGTCCTGGCGTCCCTGTCTAAAGCCCCGTCCACACTACCACTCACCACCGTCGGCGCTTGCCGTCGGTGCTTGCCGACGGGAAGCGCCGTTGCCAGGGTTGTGTCCACACGAACGGTTTTGTTCGGCGGTCAGCGCGCTTCCTGATTTCAAAGTGAGAGTCATGTTTTCTGCATATCGTGTACTCTCACTCGAGATTATGAAATAACCACAGGAGGTTTAGAAAAACTGACCCAACTATCATCTTCATGACACATTTCTGCATATCATAAGCAAGAAAAATATACGAAAACCTTTTTGTGTATTCTAAAAAATATAGCAAAAAGAAATAGTGTATAAACATTTTTCTCACTTTTTTGTCTTCAACTCACTGCAATTTCCCGACCATTTCTCCCATTTAATTTTTGATCACATACTCGTAATCAGCTGACTTTCTTGGTTCTGATGGTATACGGTATACATAGCAATGCAAAAATATCTAGATGGTGAAAACTGCCGATAACTTGAAGCATGTGTTTGGCGCTGACCCGTGAGTGACGGGCATGCCCGCCCAATATTAAACCTGCTGAATGTTGGCGGGCAGCGCCGACGGTTAAATTTTGCTCGTCGGCATCGTGTCCACACTGCCACTTTTGAGTGACGAACACTGTTCGACGGCAAGCGCCGACGGTGGTGAGTGGTAGTGTGGACGGGGCTTAACAGGGCCACCTGGTCTGGTATGGTGTTGGACTGAGTCACTGTCTTACGGGGGGGGCGCCGCCCTTGTCCAGCACACCCGTGTACACAGGCTCACCTCACGTACACTCGTCGTCCCAACCCACACACTGGGTAGGCGACTAGTCGCGCTGCACACTCTCACCCAGTCTTTCACCCGATGTGTACCCTCACTACACACCGTTTCTCAACACAACTGCTCGCCCCAACACACTATAGGCGTGTATCACCCTACACACGCCACTCCTTTCCGTGTGCAAACTTTTCTCGAAAGGCACAGCTGTCTTGCTGCACCCATAAAGGATGCATGCATGTGGCATATAGCAAAAAAAATCTATCAGAAACACCCAAATATCTTCAAGTACTATATTTATCTCTGTGTTTACGTGCCTCTCTGATCAGCGCGGGAAGATGAGCCTCCCTGATGCTACGTCACGGAGCCTGAGCCTGAGCGTCTGCAAGCCTTGAGAGCGTTTTGAAAACTCGGGGAATTTGCAGATTTTGATTGCGGATTATTTAAAAACGGCTGACTGGATACAAAAAGTGACGACGTATTGTTGATATACTCGTTAATGGCTATGATTTGATTGCATTAAATCAGGAATGATGAAATGGTCTGGACGATTACTTTAAGGACTTTCAGGAGATACACAGGTGCCAGGGGTGTATCTGGAGGTACGACAGTCGTGTGTAGAACAATGCTGCCCTTGGGACGATACCATCCATGTTTAGTTGGGTCCAGAGTAGGGGGATCGGGCTCGAGGCAGTTGAGCATTACAGACACAGCTAGATGACCGCGTAGTGCGTTCTCATTGAAGGCTACGTCCGTAGAAGGAAGACAGCACAGCTTTTGTGGCTTAAGACCTTGGCGTTTCATTTTTTTTCTGTCACACTTTCAATCGTGCGTCACAGAGAGATTCACAGTTGCGCATGTTATAGCATGCTAGGATGAAGGCCCTTGCCTCTGCCAGCACCTTGTTGTATTGGTTCATCGGAAGTGAGCTATCGCCAAATGTAATGCCCATTATTCGGGAGAGATAGTAGGAGAATTATTATCATAAAATTCCCGAGCTATGTCTTGTCAGTAGTTAATTTTTCTCTTTGTTTCACGGGTGACTCATCGCCTCTTCCTAAACCACCATTTTGTTTATCTTCTTTCCTTTTTCCGCCATTTTCTTTCTTCCTTCTTTCCATTCCTCCCCCCCCCGGCATCCCGTATGCGAGGCAAGATCCGTGTGATAATTATTCTGCGATCAGTGATAACTAATGACTTCGGATCTTTTTATCTTTCCCCAGCTATCTGGTCAGACCAAGTAACCCTCCCAGATTCTTAATGTCTTTCAAAATAATCCCTATCGGTATCGGTTATGGTCATATATGGACGTGTTAGTAAAGATACACGCTAAAATGAAAACCTACCAAATTTCTATGCTCCATATTTCATACCCTTCCACTCTTAAAAATGCGTTCGGACATTTGACGTGACAACGAATCACACCCTTCTCGGGTATTAGATTAAGCATATTAAATTCTTCTATATCAAAGTAACAGGTCTATATTATAGGCAGCCTGGTCTTATGTACGCGAGTTTCATTATTTAAATAGTTATTTCGGGATTATAAGCTACTCATTTGAGGCCACGTCTAGATCTTTCAAACAATTCCCCTTTTATGCCGAAGGCCATGATCTCAGGAGGAACCAGTCGTCTCTCCGCTTCGTTGTAGGTAAGACATCTGCACCTCGCTCCTGTTTTCCCCCTTCCTTAGTATATTATATCTATATATTTCTATATATATATATAGGTACAGTTCAGTGTCACTAATGCATAGAAGGTCTGCCCCATCCTTATAAGTGTTATTAACGAGAGTCGTCTCTCCGCTTCGTTGTAGGCTCGCTCGTGTCCTCTTCAAAGCCACATGGTCCTATGATTACACATACAACTTATTACCCTCACATTTTCTCTACTATATATATATCTTCCATGTGTAATTATGAATATTAAGCGGTATGTTACCTAAGTGTAGGATAATTCATTGAATAGGATTCAGTGGGGAGAGTTATGCTCCTAAGAGCTTCCTTTCATCACATAGGAAGAGTTTCCTGTATCAGGGTGTAAAGGTTTTTCTTACATCCGAGTAGAGGTTTTCCGATATTGTGTTAACCCTTATATGTTGGATATGATCTCAAGCAAGAGACATACTATGTCACTATGAATAAATAGGATAATATTTGCAAATATAGTTCTTGTGTTATTATAAAACCCAGGTGATTACTCTGTGTTAGGACAGTAATTCCTCACACTTCCAAAAGAGTCAGCCTCATTCGGTATAATTCCACGTACCAATCACGACTACCAAGATCAATCTAATATTAATATTAATCAAACGTGCCCAGGGAGTAATCCAGTGAGTTACTCGCCGGGGCTGGTGGCAGCGCTTTCCCTTAACCTAAACCCTTATCCTTTCCCCTTAAATACATCCCCCATTTCATTACTCTCCGCAGTGAGACGTGGTCACATTATAATCACATAGTGAAGTCATAAGACTAAGTTAAATCCTCCATTCAAGTTGTAATCTTTTATCAAATCATACTCAAGTAATATCATTCAAGTAACGTTGACCAGTTCTAAATACCCCATACCAGTTACCCCCAAATACCAGCAACACACAAACACCCGGAATTCCACGCCTCCTGTAGGAAACCATATTGCATTATATTTGAATTATATTACTTGAATTGTTCATTATGCTTATGCTTGGTGGACAATCATCACCCTATGGGAACGTTTATTACCTGCTCTCAGAACCTTCAGCACGATGCCTTTCCCGAAGCCGTAATAGCTGGCGACCGTGTCGCAACCCGACAGTGCATGCGTGTGCCGCAAGGAGGCCGGGGATGATTGAAAGATTATCTTGCAAGGTTGCATCGATGTCAATAATGGAACGGCCTTTCAGCGGCGACTGCATGTAGACACTGCTTGCATTTATCACTCCAGCATGTCGGAAATGTTGTAGAAGTGCAAACACGTCAGCGTAGCGTCCGCGTCGCGTAGCAGTCACGATGATATAGTGCATCAGCCGCATCGGATCGGCTGGGTCAATCGCGAAAAATTACCCGATTTCATGATGTTATTTATTTAGTTAACGCTCATTTATGCATGCTGCTAATTCATTTATCAGAAAACGAAATGTATCAATGGAAAGCTAATAAAATTCCGCTTCTATTCATATTCTCCATATAAAAAGTTTTTTTCGCAAAGTATTAAATGACGAAGAGTTTAATAGAATATTAAGTTCATGCATATTTCTTGAGTCTCATAATGGCCTTTCTTTAGTGTGTTTTACGGTTTTTTATTTGATAATATTATAGAACAAGCATTTCCGAAGATAACAGTATACCTTTTATACTGATAAACATATATTTAGTAGGGGAAAATTACCATAAGCTGGCAAACACGGGCGGTGTCGCAGTGTTTTGTGACTTATTTACAGGCGGTACCTATTTTATGCAACACCGGCGGCAAATTTACCTCCGTCAGCCCTCCGAAGGCCCGCTGGTGTATTTTCAGACGGGATAATTTACTATGTTGAAAATTAATGTACAGAATTTCAAGAATCGAATATTTCTATGTGTAAACATTTTGAAACAACAGTTATATGATTATCTTGCTGTAGTATTACATCAGTAGTGACAAGCAGCGGCAACTTGACGTCAATCCTCCGGAGGCGCGCTGGTACGTATTTGTAAGTAGGAAATATTCATTTCATATTATATATATTAACACAGTAATATACATAGTATCTCAATATCTGTACCATTACTATTATTAGGCCTGTTCAAGCTATTAAAAATTGTTATAAAAGTTTTTATAATAGTTTATAGAAATTATCATATTTCAGTTTATTTCAAATATTTCCAGCTTAATCAGGAACACCGAGAGATACATAGAAATAAAGATGAGATACGTACATAGGAAGGAGTTTACATGGAAAAAGGTTATCAGTTAGTCTATGTGTGTAGCTAGTATCATATAAAAATAACATTTGATTATTATCCGAGCAAAGATTACGGGATAACACAAGGTCATATTTTCCCTTATTTCAATAATTTCCAACATATTATCAACACATATCAATACTCAACGGTACACCTAATAAGGAATATGTAGATAATAGAGAATTAACATGGATAATATCATGATTTAGAATATAATATTATTTGAAATCATTACGCAGCTATCAATGCACTAATCTGTCAGACGTACGATAGTCATTACAAAGGGTTAAAAACCCACAAAAGGCCTAAATTGTCACCCTTAACCAGTCGATAACATAATGAGAACTTAAGGCGTTTTCTGCGGGGGATTTTTGGTTGCAATCGGAAAATGTTCGATTGCAAACGGTCACAACAACAACAACAAATGATTGCGGGTCGGGCCAATCATCTTCCCTGGATGGTTGAACAGGGGTCGAAATTTGAGCAACCGAAAATTTTTAGGTTGCAATCAGGATCCCCGCAGAAAACGTCTTTAGTTATAACATGTTTTCGCTCCTTCATTATATCGAAATAGACTGAATAATATAAATAATTGTAGTACACGTTTTTTTAGGAATTCCTCGGCAGCGTTGTGTCAGTGATAGGGTTGTGCAGTATCAAGAAAAGACCGGTATGGGCCCCAGACATAACTACGTCACGGTTTGTTTACATCGGTGCATTGTGGGGATAAGGCGGGGTCGCCGCGGGTGGACCTACGAAGGGAAAACTACGGCGATGGAAGAATTTCGAGTTATTTTGCGCGAAATTGATATTCCAGGTGCTATATTACTGTGCTGTTCTCGCACCGGAATGGTTCTCGCACTCGCATGGGAACCGGGCTTTAAAGCCCGGTTCCCACCATCCCGCTTGTACGGCCGCCGTACAACAACAAAGACGTCACAATGACGTCACAACAAAGTCTACCGCACCGCCGTACCGCTGTACGGCCGCCGTACAAAGTTAAATTCAAGTCATCTCTCCCGCTCGAGCAGAGTTGCCAACTGTGCCCAGTTACCACAAATACCACTCAAGCGGTGATGATGGTGACGTCATTGTTGAGCGGTGTTGTTGTAAGACGGCCGTTCAAGCGGGCTGATGGGAACCGGCCTTAACTCTTGTGACGTCGCCAGCAAGTTTCGCGCCACGGCTGGAATGTGGCTGTTGTTTTTCTCGTGCTTTTTACAAAAGTCATGTTTTTAGGGAAATAAGACGTGAAAATGAATATTTTTTTGTGGCTTAGGTATTTTGAATGATCATTCAACATAATTATGCAAAGAAAAAATGGGTCTGGACGATTACTTTAAGAAAGGTAATTTATATCCCACTGTCTGCAGGTGGGAAAAACCCCTCTCTCTCTCTCTCTCTCATTATTTTCCTATTGTATATCCTCCTGCGTAGTATACTCAATACTTTCCGTATTGGCAATTCTGTCTTCTGCTCGTCACCCAATTTTTTTTTAAAGTGACATAGAGAGAGGCAAGGCAACTTTAGGCAAGGTAAGGCAAGGCAAGGGATGGGTATAGCGTATGGGAAGATATGTGTACAGTAGGGAAGACAGGTATATGGGATTGAAGTGACGTGAAATTAAGTGTCAGACTGTACTTCGAGATGTGTTGATATTTTGTGTGAAATGTTAGGTGGGGAAGTTTAGATAACCGGTTGTGTGTGCGTGTGTGTGTGTGTTGGGGTGCGGTAGGTGGGGGAAGGTAGGGTTGTGCGGTATCAAGAAAATACCGGTATTGCCGATACCGGTTTACGGGAATAATACCGGTGTCCTCACACCGGTATCAGTGACGATACCGGTATACCGATACCGTGCCAAAATACCTGTATTACCGGTATCGGTATTTGCTTTTTCGTGTTTTTTTTACTTGTCCATTCTCAGACAATTATTAACCTCTACAGCATCGACCCCCCTAAAATAAAGTTTCCTGTGGCGTCGGGCGTTGGCCATCTCTTTTTTTACCTACCGTACAGCATAGACCCCCCTAAAATAAAGTTTTATGTGGCGTAGGCCAGTATACTATAACAATTAAAACCCGAGCCCCTGTCCACCCAGCAGTGAATGGGTAGCCGGGGGTTTGTGACCCCCCTCCCGGGGTGGTGGCTTCGGCCAACACTAAAGCCCCCTTAACACATTCCATAATGGAACCACGAACGCGCCAACAATGCAATGCGCGGCGCCGTCATGGTCCTGGTTATGGGTCCATCGTGACTGATCGTGACGCTCGTGACGCGCTCGGCCGAGGCCACGAAAAGTTAGTGCATGCACTAAAAAATCGGGAAGCTCCCAGAATTTTGTACCCAACGCAGCGCTATCGTATGTAAATAAATAAAAATCCGTAAAACACACTAAAGAAAGGCCATTATGACTCAAGAAATATGCATGAACTTAATATTCACCAACTCCAGCTCCCATTTAATATTTTGCGAGAAAACTTTTTACATGGACAATATCAATAGAAGCGGAATTTCATTAGCTTTCCATTGATATATTTCGTTTTCTGATAAATGAATTAGCAGCATGCATAAATGAGCGTTAACTATATAAACAACATCATGAAATCGGGTAATTTTTCCCGATTGATGGTGTTATTTATTTAGTCAACGCTAATTTATGCATCCTGCTAATTCATTGATCAGAAAACGAAATGTATCAATGGAAAGCTAATGAAATTTCGCTTCTATTCATATTCTCCATGTAAAAAGTTTTCTCGCAAAGTATTAAATGACGAAGAGTTTAATAGAATATTAAGTTCATGCATATTTCCCGTATCCAGACAGTGAGGACTCTCGATAGCAAGTAAATTTGTCTGCTGTCATCTAAACTCCATTTACCTTTGCCTTTTTACGCTGAAACTGTAGGGATTGAATCCCTACAGTCTCCCTACAGTGAATCCTCCATTTGTTTATCAGATGGCTAAGACCGCTTGTCAATCGGAAGCGGGATTCCAAAGATATAAGCTCCTGAAAAACGTGATGGTCGGTCGGGTCGGTTCGGCCGCTTATCCCGGAAAAATCCGAGTGGGTGAGGACTCACGAGCGCTTCGCGCTCGCTCGTAATTATTATTGTTATTATTTCAAAGGCGTAGACGGAGACACGTGAAACGCGATTTTCCTCAAAATAGATGGTAAAGATATGACTGACCCCTCATGTCTATGGGTATGACCAAATGTCTAGCTACGCCCCGGGCGTAGCTAGACATTTGGGGGCCAGGGGGGCTTACTTCTTGGGGGGCCCCTCTAAAGTTTGCAGGTGTTTGGGGGGTGGGGGGGTTGAGCGAAGCGAGCCCAACCAGCTGGGGGGATTCTGGAAATCTTTGGAAAATGAGCAAATTTTGGTGCATTTTGACACTTTGAGACTTTCAATGCCCATAAATCCTTTCTGATTCTGCCTTATGAAAGAAAAAAATAACAAGAAATGCAAATAAATAGCGGACCGACTCCGAAAAAATATTGAGTAAATAAAAGAAATAAGAAATACTTACGTTCACCACTTCGTAGCTCGAAACTTCCCGAGTCAACTTTTTATGGTTTATATGCCAATAAAAGCGGATTATTATGAGGATTCCAACGCTACCATTATAATTTTCATATGGCCATTATGGCCAGCTCGGGACACGCTTTAAAGGGACGACAATTCGCGCGCACAGGCTGCCTGCTGAATGGAAACTGACACACAAACCCTTATCATTTCACATCCACTCACACGAGAGAATTGACAATTAGTTTATTTTATAGGTCTAGGTTGGATCTTTGACGCAAAACATTTTGACGCAATTCTGATAAATACTTTATTTTTGGCAAATTTTTAACTGTTTTTTGACGCAATTCGCGTTAAAAGCTCAGATTACAGACGGGCCCGTTTTGACGCGATCGCGTCACCGTGCGTGAAAGGGTTAATCAGAATTAAAAAGCCTATATGATGGTACTCAAAAGATACAGATCAAATTAAACACAAACCCCAAGGAGTTTAAGCCAAGTTTGTAGAGGATCACAGGAGTTTTGTTTGATTGCGTGATGCATTTGAGGGCCCGGGGGGCGATTTCAAACGCCCCCCCCCCTTAGCTACTCGACTGGTCATATCTGAGGTGTGAACTCTCCGACACACACACACACACACACACACACAGTCACACACACACACACAGTCACACACACACACACACACACACACACACACACACACATACACACACACAGTCTCACACACATATTTTTGAAATAATTATATTAATAATAAAATAATAATAATAATTTGGATGATAATAATAATAACAATAATGACAATGATGATGCCATTATTAACCATTATAATAATAGACTAAGACTAATAATAATAATAATAATAATAATAATAATAATAATAATAATAATAATAATAACAATAATGAAAATGTGAGCTAGGCTAGATTTGTATAGTGACGCCTGTGTGATATGTAATGATCCGTTTTCTGTGATGGTCTGCCCTCAGGGGTAGAGGGAGGGATGGAGGTTTCACAGAGCGGCATTGTCAGCTGAACTGCAATCGGCCAATGATAACACGCGCCTCAGATTCTCAGGCTCTGAGCCAATGAGCGTTACGCTACCATACGTGTCTCGGCAGTCGGAGTAGTCACTAGTCTGTTCTTGGTCTTGGTACTAGTCAGAAGTCTGTTTCGAGAAAAGAAAGAGAGAAAAAAACATAATACCGAAATCCAATACCGACCAAATAATATACCGATACCGGTATACCGATGCAATACTAATACCGATACCGGTATACCGGAAAATATAAATATCGGTAATACCGTTAATACCGGTGCTAAAATACCGGTATTTCGGTATACCGGATACCGGTGCACATCCCTAGAAAGAGGACTCACTTCACTCTGGAGAGCTATCACGGTTACAACGTGAGTATCTGTTATTATAGCGATACCATTAATGTTAATTGAAAGAAAATAAATAAGTCAAGTTTCATTATTATAATATATTAAACATTTGCGTACATTCATTTGATATTCTACCTAGGTAGTATTTGCATAGCCAAATTATATTTTCGATATTGTAAGATCCGGCCAGTTTGTTAATTAGCCACATGTTTTATAATAGTTTCAAATATTTATATTGTTTAAGATTTTAGTTGATGATATTGATAAAGGCTGATTTTATAGGTTTGGCACTTTTCAAAGGTGTTTTTAGGTGGTTTTAGAGCAAAAACAGATTTTTTGGTTTTATTCTAGAATAAAAATTAACGTTAACGGTTTATCGATAACTTCCGTTACATTTTTAAAGAATTAACTGATTAACGGTTATCGAAGTTAATTTTTTGGATAACGGATTAACTAAAACGAAGTTAACTTTTTGATTAATGGCGCCCACCACTGGAAACATGTACTATAAGCAAACCAATCAACACAACAAAAATGACACAATATAGTCGCCTTAGGCTAAGCTGATCTAGAAGACACGCCCCCTGCCTCCTCCCCACTTTCTACAGGGCAAAACTTGAGCAAAGGAGCAAGAAAAATCTATTATACTTTCTATAGCATGAAAATCGGAAAGACAAATAAAAGAAAGCATCGTTAGACTGATTTCGTAGTGCAAAAATCACTAAACTGTCACCATTACCTGTTAAGGGTCATACCGGGTTATGTCATACATCGGGTCATACTAGGTCAAGGTCATTTGTCTGTCAGATTAACTGTTTTAGAAATCTATCCATCAAAATATCGCTCCATCCATGTAGCTTTTCTTAGCACATGTCTTTATAATTCATGTATTCGTATATCTATTTATCTATCAAGATATTTAACAATCTTTCTATTTATCTGTTCCTTATACATGTCCTCATAATCTATCTTGCTATATCTGTTTTTAAATCATATCCACCCATATATCTACCATGGAGGTCATCGTTGCATATTCGAGCATGTATTGTATTCACCTATTACCAGAGCTGGGCGCGACTTTAATTTTTTCAGGTGCGACTTTGACTTTGCGACTTTGCCGCCGGACCTGGTGCGACTGCGACTCTGCGACTCTATTTTTGGCCCCCCCCAGTGCGACTTGCGACTTTGCGACTTTGCGACTACGACTTATTTTTCCCGGTGCGACTCCGCTAAATTACAAAGTAAACTTTAGCGCGATAACAGAAACATGCTTTTATAAGGCAGAAAAACACATATTTATTCATTTTTTAGTTCAAACACAGCCTAAACTAATATCTACAGGTCCTCCTCCTCCTCCTCCTCTACGTCCTCCTGGCCCATCTTCTCCTCCAGGAGGTCCATGTTCCCTTTGAGGAACACAAGCTCCTCAAAGTTGACCTCCTCCAGGGAGGACCTCTTGGCCCTGAGGGCGTCCCCGGCCGTGCTGAAGAGCCTCTCCACAGCTGCAGAGCTGTGGGGAGTCGCAAAGTCCGGTGCAGCTTTGCTTAGTCTGACTTTTTCAAAACGTTAGCGACTTTCGACTTTGCGACCTCAAAATTCATAGTGCGGCAAAGTCGCAAAGTTGCAACTCGGTGCCGCAACGCCCAGCTCTGCCTATTACCAGTGGTGGGCGCCGTTAATCAAAAAGTTAACTTTGTTAACCGTTAATCCGTTATCCAAAAAATTTACTTCGATAATCGTTAATCAGTTAATTCTTTAAAAGTTAATTCTTTAAAAATGTAACGGAAGTTATCGATAAACCGTTAACGTTAATTTTTATTCTAGAAAAAAAACAAAAAATCTGTTTTTGCTCTAAAACCTAACCTAAAACCTAAAAACACCTTTGAAAAGTGACAAAACTATAACATCAGCCTTTATGGGGTTTTTTAAGGGCTTTAGAACCCAAAAACTATAGGTTTTTTTTGCTTTAGAGTTTAAAAAAAAAAAGCAATTTTAGTTTTAACTTTAAAAAAAAAAGAAAAAAAAAGGCTGATTTCATAGTTTTGGCCCTGTTTTAGGTTTTTAAAGGCTTTTAGAGCCAGAAAAGGGTGAAAAAAAACTTAAATGAAACACAATATTAGTATTAAACTAAAAAAAAATATTGATAAAGTGAAATTTTTGGGTTAGCAGACTTGAGTTAACGGAAGTTAAATGTAACGGAAGTTAATTAGTCCGATAATGATTTCCAAAGTTAACTTAAAAGTTAAATCGTTAACGAAAATGTTAACTTCGTTAATTAAGGATTAACGGTTTGGTGCCCACCTTTGCCTATTACAAACATGATGGCTATCAACCTACTACAGGGAAGTCCCGAAGATACGAGCAGTTAGGTTCCACCTGGCATACTCGTAAAGCGAAATCTCGTATAATGAAACACATAACTAATGGTAAAATATAGGTTCGGTTCCAGGACCCCATCAATCAAAAAAAAAAAAAAAGATGTTTTTCAAGCTAAAATAAAATTTGGTAATATTTAGTAGGGGTGCGAGAACCCCTTGAGGAATCCTATGATCCCTGGTGATATCCTATGGTGCTATCACAGGCGTAGTAGCTGACTGTCTTCTTCAGGAAGGCACAGGTGAGGCGGATGACGGCGGTTTTTGAGAGAGGCAGCGGACGGGGCAGGCCGCCGCCTCCTCCGCCACGGTAGGTTTGGGCAGGCTTAAACGTCTTATCACTCGTTATTATACAACTTAGTGATTATGGTGAGATGTTATATACACGTGTCATTATCTAAATCAATGTAGTACCATGTGTCGCCTTAAATAAGGGCCATTTAAAGATGTTATGATAAGGTGACTGCTGGCGAGGCAGTGAGTGACGGAGAAATTCTTGCCTCGGAATCCCCCCATAACACAAATATTCACTATTTTAACCCACATACACACCTTCTACCATCAAAACATTAGCAACACAGGCTCCTTATTTATATACAGGGAGGTCCCGTTATACGAGCATTCGGTATACGAGAATCCGATGATACGAGATGTGTAAATTAGGGTCTATTTTCAATATAAGAAATCGAAAATCCAATGCTACGACATTCAAACTGGGGTGAGTAAAATTATCAAGTTCAAAATACTCGCCCTACCACTCACAGTCTGGACAAAGGGGGATTTGGTTGACCCCAGTCAGGTCACCCCTAGCAAGCCGTGACCTGAAGGGTAATTAAGCATATGGCGCGGCCTGACATTTAGTGGTAATTAGCCAGGTGTGCGGCTCCAACCTTGGGACTGCAGTCAGTGACCTGAAGGGTAATTAAGCATATGGCGCGGCCTGATCCTTAGGGATAATTAGCAGGTGTGCAGCCCCAATCTTGGGACCTCTACACTACCCTCTTTTGTATCACGCGGGGTCCCCTACAGTACAACGTCTTTTTTGCTTGTTATGTATGTTTTATGTTTAATTAATGTGCAGTTATGTTATTTTGTGTGCTATTTGCTCTTTCAGAATGTTTTTTCTACAGAATAGGTAGTACAGTGTGGGTAATATAGATGCTGTGTGTTTGTTGTGTTTGCTATAGTTTATTTTAGCTTGAAAAACACGTCTTTTTTTTCTCTTTTTTTTTTAATTGATGGTCCTGGAACCAAACCTATATTTTACCATTAGTTATGTGTTTCGTTATACGAGATTTCGCTTTACGAGTATGCCAGGTGGAACATAACTGCTCGTATCTTTGGGACCTCCCTGTATCTCACTGTCTGATACATTAAAACTCCTTAAAACGCAAGCATTCCGAATAAAACGAGAATTAGTTTTAGATAACGGGGACAGAAGGCGGAGAGAGGCAGTCTGGCATACTATTCTTGCCCGGAAATATGTCTCTCTGGCTTGTGATTGGTCGAGAAGTTTTAAAAACTGTTTGTCATTGGCTGGTGACGGATGACGCCTTAGCCAGTCACAACCTTCCTACTCGTTTACGACCTATCGAGGGAGCTTTGTAGCTTCCATCGTTAGGGAAAGTAGTATCTAGGTAGTGCGAGCAGGTCGTTGCTGGTCATAGTACCTCCATTGCTGGCTTCTCGCCCAGGGTTGTGAATTTTTATAGGCCACATTATCGTACCGAGCCACCAGAATTATCATATTTTCAGATTGATTATCGTACAACCTTAGGTAAAATCATATAGTCAGTAAATGACTTTATAATTTTAGTAAATAACTTGTAATTTACTTTAGTAAGTAACTTGTAATTTACTTTAGTAAATAACTTGGTAATTTTACTCACCCCAGTTTGAATGTCGTAACATTGGATTTTCGATCTCGTATATTGAAAATAGACCCTAATTTACACATCTTGTATCATCGGATTCTCGTATAACGGGACCTCCCTGTAGTTCTGCATTAATGTAGCCTACACTTGCTCAGCGTGCCAGGTAAGGTGCTTGCCCATCTATAGCTGACACGGATCTGCACCCATCTGCTGAAGCATCAGAGACCTCAGCAGACTGGGTTCACGCCTGGTAAGTCAACAATGGACCATATCCTAGAGCTTTGTGTCCTGGTGGAACGCCGACGTGAGTTTCAACAGGGAATGCTTGCAGCCTAAGTTCATCTCAAGAAGACGTTTGCCAGGTAGGCAGGTGGCTTCAGGTGCGTGGCGTGGAACCGTCCGCCGCAGCATCACCACCACACCCACCATGGGCAGCGGAGCGAGTGTCGCCTTTAATGCAACCTTAAACCCTATTATGTCTAAACATTAGCAATGATTGGCAGGGAAGCTCTCTATACGTTACAGCACCTGACGCAAGGTTTTTGTATTTGAAGCAAAGGTTTGTTTATAACAGGCACTGCCCTCAGCTTGCCCTGCAAGTATTAACTTGACCTGAGACAGCCAGGAGCCATCACGGTGGTGGTGGACACACAATGCAGGGTGGCAGTCACGGCTAAGGTCCTTTATATAGCTACTATCCATGGTGGCAGTGCATCAAAGCCACTGGGTATGGTTCATATTTGTGTAATGTGTTGCAGTGTGAGGCGATGACAGGCGGCGTGTGCATGAGGGGTGAGGCCCGGCAGAAGGCGGCGCCCTCCTCTGCCCTGGCCAGCCAAGCCCTCCGGCAGGTGCGGGCGCCATCCTGCATCCTCGTCAACCTGGACGCGGTGAGGCACAACGTGCAGGTGCTGAGAGGCCTGGCGGGACCCAACACCGGTGAGGATCACGAGGCAGAGCCACTCACTGCACGGATGGCCGGGGATATTATTTCATGCTGCTTTTTTCCCATTACTCCTGCCTGTACCGACAGGCATTCACCAAGCTCTTTCCCCTCGGCTACATTTTTTTTTTTATGCAGTAACCTCCAGGGGTAGGTTGGTAGGCCCTGGAGGTTCACTTGATGGCTGTGATGGTTGGACCTCGTTCGAGGTGGCACAGGCAGGATTATTGTAGTGACGCCTGTGATTAGAGGCTTACGCTGCCCTTTTGTGTCCTCAGATGCACTCTTCATCGAAGGTAGAGTTAATGGGTTGCATGTGGGTGTTCTTAGGCCACTTGATGATTACACAAAGATTTTGCCACCCCTCAGGGATTGCACTCGGCACACCGAGCACGCCACTTGTAGGTGCTAACCACCCTGCCATCACCTCCCCCGAATGAATGATGTCACCGCGTGACAGTAGCAGCGCTTCATCTTTACAGCGACTGCGTTAGTGTTACTCTTTTCTCTCTCAATACGAACAGATTTAGGTAATGACATTATCAGGCCAAACACTCGCTACAGCCCCAGTTTTTTTTTTTATCTCAATCTAAAAATGGAAGGTTCTAGAATTTATCATTGATCTTATTGACTATTGGTCACTTGCACCAGAAGCATGAACTGCAGAAGTATGTGAAATACATACCCCATGAACCCCTTATGACTCACAGAGAGCTTATTGCGATGTTCTCATGCCATATCCCAACCTCAACTGGCAGACACCCCCCTCCCCATTCCTGGGTGTGCCATTATGTAGCCGGTGTCTAATACTTTCAGGCATCATGGGTGTGGTGAAGGGCAGCGCGTATGGCTTGGGTCTGCTGCCCGTGGTGGAGGTGCTGCTGGAGGAGGGGGTGGAGGAGCTGTCTGTGGCCACGGTGGCGGAGGGCGTCTATCTCCGCCGCCAGGGGGTGACACGCCCCATCACTGTGCTGGGTGGGTGCCAGCTCTAAGGGTTTACCCACAAACACAATGAAATACTAAACATCATAACTACATTGCTGATTTTTGAGTGGTTTATAATATATATGTTTTATAACTGACTGACCAGAGAATTCAGTTATTAGCAAAGTGAAGCAAGCTGCCTTCCTCCCATCTGATGTTGCCCTGCTAAGATAGTAATAGTTTACAATGTACACTATAGAACAAAGGCATTCATCACATTCAGCCCCTTCAAGTAGCTGAACCTGTCCAATGTGTAATGTTTGGTGCATGCTGCAGGTAACTTACTGGACTGTGAAGTGGAGGATGTACTGAAACACCGGCTCATCCCAAGCATCAGCTGGCTGTGTCCCCTCACGGCTCAGCCCAGTCACAGCCTCAACTACCCGGTGAGTGCCTCCCACACGCACTACTCGTAACCTTGAAAAAAAGAGGGAAAAAATAGAAATATGAAAAACAAGACACAAAATAAAAGCTAAGGAATGAAAGCTAAATGAAATTAGCTTATTCATTTACTTGATTTATCAATTTATTTATTTACTTGATTCTTTTCAGTTCTGATACATTTGATTTGCTGTTTGAAATATGTCACCCCTAGATAAGTAAATAGATTAACAAAGAATAATGAGAATAGATCAATTATTTAAAAAATCAATAAAAAAAAATACTACATTGTCATTCAATCCTTACAATGCTGAGTCATTTGTCCTTTATGGGACCTTTCAGTGAGCATGCTGCCTGTTTTCAGGACGGGTCTCGCCTGCGTGTGGCCGTCAACCTGGACACGGGCATGTCGCGGTACGGCGTGCAGCCCCAAGACCTGCCGGCCCTGGTCACCACGCTGGACGCCCTCCAGGTCACCATACACTCCATCTACACACACTTCCAGGCCGCCATCGATGAACCTCACAAGAACAAAAGGCAACTGGACATCTTCCTGGAGACAACAGAGCCATACAAGTATGTATACCATGTACTCTGCACCATGATCTCTGCACCAGCACTGTGGTGCTGGGAAGGATTATAATGAAATATATAAAGATTTGTGTTGGTGGTTAAAACTGTGTGACATTGTCAAAACACTACTTTTCTTTTTCATTTATTCTTTTTTTTAGATCATACATGTACTACACAAGAATTCCCCTACTTACAAACATTCAAGTTACATACTACTACAGGGAGGTCCCGAAGATATGAGCAGTTAGGTTCCACCTGGCATACTCGTAAAGCGAAATCTCGTATAACGAAACACATAACTAATGGTAAAATATAGGTTTGGTTCCAGGACCATCAATTTTAAAAAAACTAGAAAAAAAACGTGTTTTTCAAGCTAAAATAAATTATAGCAAACACAACAAACACACAGCGTCTATATTACCCACACTGTACTACCTATTCTGCAGAAAAAGCATTCTGAAAGAGAAAATAGCACACAAAATAACATAACTGCACATTAATTAAACATAAAACATGCATAATAAGCAAAAAAGACGTTGTACTGTAGGGGACTCCGCGTGATACAAAAGAGGGTAGTGTAGAGGTCCTAAGATTGGGGCAGCACACCTGGCTAATTACCCCTAAAGCCGGCCACACACACACCGGCGCGACCTGTCCGGCCGACAAAAAGTGGCGGGGCATCGTTCGCCGGACTAGACCCACACACACACCGGCCGCCTCATGAAAATATACAATACACGTTGGACCACCGTGGTGACAACATGAATCCGCTGTCCGAAAATGACTTGTTGGTGATGGCTGCATGTGCAGCCATATATAATACCTATATATAATACGTCATACTATATATAATACGTCATATATAATACCTATATTATCATAAATACAATTATTACTGGTACAATTAGTCATTATCTGGCCGAGTGAGGGGCGGGCCGCGCCGGAAGGCACCTACACACACGCAGGCGACAGGCCGCGACGGACGGAATTTTCAAGCGCCGACTGATTTTCATCCGGCCGCTGCGACAGGCCCCGCCGGATGAAAAACACCCCCACACACACACCGGCCGCCTCTAGCCACGCCCCTTTTCGTCGGCCGGACAGGCCGCGCCGGTGTGTGTGTGGCTGGCTTAAGGATCAGGCTGCGCCATATGCTTAATTACCCTTCAGGTCATTGATTGCGCTCCCAAGGTTGGAGCCGCACACCTGGCTAATTACCCCTAAGGATCAGGCCGCGCCATATGCTTAATTACCCACTTCAGGTCCACTGCACTGGCGGTCCCATGGTCCACAGTGGAGCCGAACACCTGGCTAATTACCACTAAATGTCGGGCCGCGCCATATGCTTAATTACCAGGTCACGGCTTGCTAGGGGTGACCTGACTGGGGTCAACCAAATCCCCCTTTGTCCAGACTGGGAGTGGTAGGGCGAGTATTTTGAACTTGATAATTTTACTCACCCCAGTTTGAATGTCGTAGCATTGGATTTTCGATCTTGTATATTGAAAATAGACCCTAATTTACACATCTCGTATCATCGGATTATCGTATACCGAATGCTCGTATAACGGGACCTCCCTGTACTTTCAAATACACACACACAAAAAAAGATACAAATTGTGTTATTTGTAAATATCTAATCCCCCTAACATGTCTCAGAAGCATGAGAGTGGTCACTGGTGATGGTAATGGTGAGAAGCACTCAATTATACTATTTAAGTGTGATAAAATATATTATTAGGTATTATTGAGGTATAGCTGTACTGTACATTCCTTTTTACATTGCTGTGTACAGTGTACACTGCAGTATTCAAGTATTGACAGTAACATCAGACTCACATACATTTCAAGATCAGTACAAACCTAAGGAACCAATTGTGTTCGTAAGTAGGGGAGCTCCTGTATTCATTTTATTATTTTTTACTTACAGTATATATTGATAATTTATCTATCTATAATTATAAATAAATTGATGCACATCACACCCTTTCTTGCATAAGTGCTTGCTATGAACAGTCTTGTCTTTTGGTGCAATCCACATAAACACAGTTTGCCCCTTGTGAGGGTACTACCTGCTTAATAACTTGCCCTCTGTGACAGGCTGCGACCCCTGACCCGACACGTGGCCGCCACCACGGGCTGTGTGCAGGGACTTGGCACAGACTTGGACTTCATTCGACCCGGGGGAGCAATCGCCGGCCTTTGTTCAGGTTTGTTGCTCTCTTGGAAGTGTGGTGGTGTTCAGCTTGACAGGGCGGCAGCCACTCATGTCACGCTTTGTCCTTGTTAGGGTCATCTGCTGCCGTGCTTCCTGTGGAGCAGGTAAAGGAGTGCATTGAAGCTGAATGCAACTAAGAGTTTGATATGTTTCTTCTTGAAAGCAGTTAACATGTAGTCAGCTAGAGGCACCTGATGGCAAGGCCTGGCTGGTTTGTTGCCCCCATCACACCTTTGGAACTCAATGCTCTACAACCCTATTCCCTAACTGATGTCAAACCCCGGCTGGCTTTGTGTGAGGGGAAGGTAGCTGTCATATCAACCATTAAGCTAATTGCATTAAATCTCATTGAAGTATCCCTTCTTTAAGAGTATTTAGTATAGACATGGTGTGAAACACTAACTCCTCGCCTGTTTGTGCTCCTTCAGGCAGTGACGAAGAGAGTGTTGGTCTGTTTGCCAAGTGTGGCTTCCGTCCTGCTCTGTCTGTTGTGGCTCGGCCAACATTCTTCAAGCAGCTCCCTTCGGGCCGAGGCATTGGTTATGATGCAACCTATCAGACCAGCTGTGATGAATGGATTGCCAACCTCACCACAGGCTGGTCGGACGGGTTCAGTCGATGCCTCAGCAACAAAGGAGTCGTCAAAAGGGTGAGGACAGGTGAGTCAGCAGCCCTCATTAGAGATTTTCAGCCTATTTTCATGCACGTCTCTCATTGCACTCACATTGTAACGAATCTTGTGTCAACCTTTGACAACACAGGAAAGTGTGGTTTATGTCATGACCCCTGTTGCAGGTGAGCTTTGTCCCATTGTGGGCAGAGTGTCCATGGATTCCATCACCATCCGTTTACCGGAACCTCCAGCAGAGGACGAGGTGTTTCAGGTGATTTCTGATGACTTTGATGAGAACACCTCGGCCGTTGGTCTGAAGAGGATCATCAAGGCATCAGGGCAAGGATTATCTGTTTACGGTATAACGGAAAACTGGACAACACGACTGCCGAGGGTTTACATTAGGAACGGCAGCATAGCCAAAGTGTACCATTCCCTGGACTACACTTGCTAGGTGCTCACAACACCTGGCTAAAACTTATGTTTAAGGCCTTTCAGGTGCTTGCATTATAGTCTTTCCAAATTATCAAGTCACTTTAGGTGTGGCCGCCTGAGGCTGTATTGCCACTTCACCCCCGCCACCTACTATAAGCAATACTCCTCTCTCACCCGCTCTCCCTCCATGACCTGGAGGGAGGTCAAGCAGCGTGACCTGGTCACCCTACTTGACAACAACGCCCCAGTGTTCCCCCAAGAATGTGCCGGTGTGTGCGTGTCCAACGGAGGATAATTATAATTCATGACTAAACCCTTGGGCCACAACACACTACCTGTTAGCCGGCCTTTGTGTGGTCCGTATTCTCCTGTAGTTCCTTCCTGCTTCATACGTTCAGGAACACAATGAACGGCTGTGAAGGCTGCATGCAAACCTGTAAAGCAAATGCAGAAGCTGTTCCTGCCAGTCCAACACGAGCCAGAATAATACGTCACAAGCAAATAAGACAGAGCAGCTCAACCTTGTTATTACCTTTGCAGGATTTAGACTTGGCTCCTGCAGGCCGGTACACACATGACCAAACCTTAATGCACACTAGCACAGTGACATGCCTGGGCTGAAAATAGGAAAGCTTGTTTAGTGTTGTGACTACGCTATGCAGTTTTCAAAATGCCACTTGTATCACGGCATCTCACATTGTCATCATCATGTATTACCAACAGAAAAATAATAAATAAACTTATACCTACCGATTCAAAAAATTATTTCATGTCCACTAAAAACATTGCATGTATTCATGAGTAGTATAATCATAGGTGGGCGCGGTAACGAAAAAATTTATCACGATAACCGATAATCGATAACTGGCGATAAATTTATCGCCCGATAAGGCGATAACCGATAAATCGATAAATCCAACATTCCGATACTAGCGATAATGATATTGATATTTTAAATAAAAAATCTTAAATGCTATCAGTACTATAAAATAGTAAAGCACTACTAAATTACAATAAAAATAGGATCAGTTTAGAATAGGGGCGTAAGTGTTCAAAACGTTAATAAACGGATATTAAAGAATAGCACCGAATAGTACATACATTCATATACACGTGCACAAAAAATTAGAACGGAAGAAGCACGAGAACATAGGGAAAAAAATCATCAAAGAACGCGTAAAACCGGGAGCGCGCAGGAGCAACACCTCCCCGTCCGACAGCTGGTGAGAGACTGAAGCTGAGCGAACGTTTTGAGAAGACGTCAAGACGGTTAGCTGGGTTTAGACCGTTGTTCGGTTCCCAGCTCGGACCTACCTATTTCTGCCTCCAAGGCACGCGCGGCTCGCCTGTGCTAAACTGGAACCAAAAAATAAAATTATTGATTATCGCTAGTTTGGAACCAAAAGTATCGGCGATACCGATGAATCGATAACGCGGGAAAAAAAATTATCGGATAACCGATAACCCGATATCGTTATCGCAATAAATTATCGCGATAATGCCCACCTAATGGCACCTATGAGTAAAATCTCTTGATTTGAGTATTTGTAATTTTCATTCACATGAAACTGACGCCAAAACACATTCACTGGAGCATTGCAGATTAACAAAGAAACATGTACTATAAGCAAACCAATCAACACAACAAAAATGACACAATATAGTCGCCTTAGGCTAAGCTGATCTAGAAGACACGCCCCCTGCCTCCTCCCCACTTTCTACGGGGCAAAACATGAGCAAAGGAGCAAGAAAAATCTATTATACTTTCTATAGCATGAAAATCGGAAAGACAAATAAAAGAAAGCATCGTTAGACTGATTTCGTAGTGCAAAAATCACTAAACTGTCACCATTACCTGTTAAGGGTCATACCGGGTTATGTCATACATCGGGTCATACTAGGTCAAGGTCATTTGTCTGTCAGATTAACTGTTTTAGAAATCTATCCATCAAAATATCGTTCCATCCATGTAGTTTTTCTTAGCACGTCTTTATAATTCATGTATTCGTATATCTATTTATCTATCAAGATATCTAACAATCTTTCTATTTATCTGTTCCTTATACATGTCCTCATAATCTATCTTGCTACAGGTTGAAGTTCCCAAACTCGGCAACCTCGGGACCAGCGCCGAGCCGAGTAATGGAATTATCCGACTTTTAGAACGTAGATATATTAAGGGGAAAAAAAGCATGAAAATCACTGAAAAACTGAGGTTCCGCCATCCAACTTCTTCAAAAGGTCAATTTTCTCAGAAATAGTTAACACGTTGTTCTTCCTTTTCTTTTCACTTCCACCAGTAGGTGTTCCTGGACGTTTGGGAGCCATAATACCAATAACAGACCTGTAGAAGTACACAAAATAACAGTGTACACAACTCTACAGTCACAACACCACTGAACAATAACAACAAACAAATCGGCGGGAGAAACCAAGCGGCCTAGTGTGGTGGCACCTAGCGGCCGACCCGGCAACTACGCGCCGGGTTTTGGGTGTTCTGCCATGTTTTGGAAAATCCGGAACCATAGCCGAGTTTTGGGTGTTGCAGAGTCTTGGGATGCCGAGTTTGGGAACTTCAACCTGTATATCTGTTTTTAAATCATATCCACCCATATATCTACCATGGAGGTCATCGTTGCATATTCGAGCATGTATTGTATTCACCTATTACCAGAGCTGGGCGCGACTTTAATTTTTTCAGGTGCGACTTTGACTTTGCGACTTTGCCGCCGGACCTGGTGCGACAGCGACTCTGCGACTCTATTTTTGGCCCCCCCAGTGCGACTTGCGACTTTGCGACTTTGCGACTACGACTTATTTTTCCCGGTGCGACTCCGCTAAATTACAAAGTAAACTTTAGCGCGATAACAGAAACATGCTTTTATAAGGCAGAAAAACACATATTTATTCATTTTTTAGTTCAAACACAGCCTAAACTAATATCTACAGGTCCTCCTCCTCCTCCTCCTCTACGTCCTCCTGGCCCATCTTCTCCTCCAGGAGGTCCATTTCCCCTTTTGAGGAACACAACTCCTCAATTTTACCTCCCCCCGGGAGGACCTCTTGGCCTGAGGGCCCCCCGGCCGTCTGAAGACCTCCCCACAGCGCAGAGCTTGGGAGTCGCAAAGCCCGGGCGACTTGCTTAGCTGATTTTTAAAAAAACGTTAGGATTTTCACTTTGCGACTTAAAAATTCATAGGCGCAAAGTGCAAAGTCGCAACTCGGGCCGCAACGCCCAGTTGCCTTTACCAGTGTGGGCGCCGTTAATCAAAAATTAACTTTGTTAACCGTTAATCCGTTATCCAAAAAATTTATTTTCGATAATCGTTAATCAGTTTTTCTTTAAAAAGTTAATTTTTTAAAAGTAACGGAATTTATCGATAAACCTTTAACGTAATTTTTTATTCTAGAAAAAAAAAAAAAATTTTTTTTTGCTCTAAAAAAAAAAAACCAAAAACCTAAAAACCCCTTAAAAAAGTCCCCAAAACTATAAAATCCCTATTGGGTTTTTAAAGGGCTTTAGAACCCAAACTATAGTTTTTTTTTTGCTTTAGAGTTAAAAAAAGGCTTTTTAGTTTTAACTTTTAAAAAAAAAAACTAAAAAAGGTGATTTCATAGTTTTGGCCCTGTTTTATTTTTTTAAAGGGCTTTTAGACCCAAAAAAAAAAGGTAAAAAAAATTTAAATAAAAACACAACATTAGTATTAAGCTAAAAAAAAAATATTGATAAATAAAATTTTTTGGGGGTTAGCAGACTTGATTAACGGAATTTAAATGTAAGGAAGTTAATTAGTCCGAAATGTTTCCCCAAAGTTAACTTAAAATTAAAATCGTAACCAAAAATTTTTAATTCTTTAAATTTAAGGTTTAAGGGTTTTTTGGTGCCCACCTTTGCCTATACAAACTATGGCTTAAAACCTATACGGGGAAGCCCCGAAGATACGACATTGGTTCCACTGGCAACTCGTAAGCAAAATCTCGTATAATAAACACATAACTAATGGTAAAAATAGGTTGGGTTCCAGGACCCATCAATAAAAAAAAAAAAGTTTGTTTTTCAAGCCAAAAAAAAATTTGGTAATATTTAGTGGGGTGCGAGAACCCCTTGAGGAACCTATGATCCTGGTGATATCTTGGGCTATCAAGGCGTGGGATGACCTACTTCTTCAGGAAGGCACAATTATACAGTGAAAAACGGGGTGTTTGTTGTGGGGGCGGCAGACGATTTCCGCGCCAGCGGAGATCCCTTTGGTAATTATTTAGTGGGAAAAGAAAGGACCCTTTGAGGAATCCTATATCCGGTGAAATCCTATGTGCTACACGGGGGAGGGCTGACTTCTTCTTCGAAGGCACAGGTGGGGCGGATGACGGCGGTTTTTGAGAGGGGGCAGCGGGGGGGCGGGCCCGCCGCCTCCTCCCCCACGGTATTTTGGGGCAGGTTTAAACGTCTTATCACTGTTTTTATACAACTTATGTTATGGTGAATTTATATACAGTATCATTTTAAATAAATGTACCCATGGTCCCCTTTAAAATAAGGGCTATTTAAAGTTTATGATAAGGTGACTGCTGGGAGGCAGTGAGTGACGGAAAAAATTTTTGCCGGGGGCCCCCCCATAAACAAAAAATTTTTCATTTTTTTAACCCACATACACACCTTTACATCAAAACATTAGCAAACAGGTCCTTTTTAAATTTTCTCACTGTCTGATACATTAAAACCCCCTTAAAAGCAAGATTCCGAATAAAACGAGAATTGTTTAGATAACGGGGACAGAAGGGGGAAAGAGGCAGTCTGGATGCCATTTTTGCCGGAAAATGTCTCGCTGGTTGTGATTGGACGAAATTTTTAAAAAAAAGTTTGTCATTGGCTGGGCGGATGACCCTTACCAGAAAACCTTCCTACCGTTTACAAAATATTGAGGGGTTTTGGGCTTCGTCGTTAGGGAAAGTAGTATCTAGTATGTGAGCGGGTCTTTGCGGTCATACTACCTCCGTTGCGGCTTCTCGCCCAGGGTTGTAAATTTTTTATAGGCCACATTTTCGTACCGAGCCCCCAGAATTATCATATTTTCAGTTTGTTTATGTAAAAACCTTAGTAAAATCATATAGTCAAAAATGACTTTATAATTTTTAAAAAACTTAAATTTACTTATAAGTAATTTGTATTTACTTTAGTAAAAATTGGTAATTTTACTCACCCGTTTGAATGTGAAATGGTTTTTTCGATCTGTATATTGAAAATAGACCCAATTTACACATTCGTATCATCGGATTCTCGTATAACGGGCCTCCCTGATTTCTGCATTAAGTAGCCTACATTTGCTCAGCGTGCCAGGAAAGGGTGCTTGCCACTATAGCGACACGGATCTGCACCCTCTGTGAAGCATCAGAGATTTCAGCAGTCTGGGTTCCGCCGGGAAAGTCAACAACGGACCGTATCCTGGGGCTTTGTGCCCTGGTGGAAGGGCCGACGTGAGTTTAAACGGGGGATGCTTGCAGCCTAATTTCATCTCAAGAAGGCGTTTGCAGGTGGGCAGGTGGCTTCAGGGCGGGGCGGGGGAACCCTTTCCCGCCGCCATACCACCACACCCACCATGGGCAGCGGACGGGGGTTTCCCCTTTTTAATGAAACCCTTAAACCCTATTAAGTCAAAAAATTACCCAATGTTTGGCAGGAACTCTCTATACGTTACCCCCTGACGCAAGTTTTTGTATTTAAAGAAAAGGTTTGTTTATAACAGGCATCCCCTAGCTTGCCCTGCAAGTATTAACTTGCCCTGAGCAGCAGGAGCCATACGGTGGTGGGGGACGCAAAATGCAGGTGGCGAAAGGTAAATCCTTTATATAGATACTACCCCCCTGGGGGCAGTGCATAAAAGCCACGGGGTATGGTTTATATTTTGTAATGTGTTGCAGTGTGGGGCGATGAAGGCGGCGTGTGCGAGGGTGGGGCCCCGGAGAAGCGGCCCCCTCCTCGCCCGGGCCCCCAAAAGCCCTCGGCAGGTGGGGGGCGCCACCCTGCTCCTCGTCAACCGGGCCCGGGGGGAGGCAAACGTGCGGTTGAAGTTCCTGGCGGGCCCCAAACCCGGTGGATCACGGGGGCGGGGCCACTCACTGCAGGGATGGCCGGGGATATTATTTCAGCTGTTTTTTTCCCATTACCCCTGCCTTCCCGACCCTTCCCCCAAGCTCTTTCCCCGCTACATTTTTTTTTTTTTTTTGCGTAACCTCCGGGGGTAGGTTGGTAGGCCCGGATTTTCCTTGATGGTTGGTGAGGGTTGGACCTCGTTCGAGGTGGCAAGGCAGTTTATTGTAGGACCCTGTGATTAGGGGCTTACCTCCCTTTTTTGTGTCCCAGACATCTTCATCAAAGGTAGATTTAAAGGGGTTGCTGGGGGGGTTCTTAGGCCACTTGATGTTTACACAAAGATTTTGCCACCCCTCAGGGATCGCATCGGCACCCGAGCACGCCACTTGTGGGTGCTAACCCCCCTGCCACACCCCCCCCGAATGAATGATGTCCCGCGTGACAGTAGCGCCTTATTTTTACAGCATGCTTTAGTGTTACTCTTTCTCTCCAATACGAACAGATTTGGTAATGACTTATCAGGCCAAACACTCGCTACAGCCCCATTTTTTTTTTTTTTACTTAATATAAAAATGGAAGGGTTCTAGAATTTATCTTTGTCTTTTTGACTTTTGGGTCACTTGCCCAGAAGCAGAACTGCAGAAGTATGTGAAATACTACCCCATGAACCCTTATGACTCACAGGAGTTTATTCGATTTTTCTCATGCATATCCCCCCCTCAACTGGCAGCCCCCCCTTTCCCCTTCCTGGGGTGCCTTTATGTAGCCGGTTTTTAAATTTTCAGGCATCAGGGGGTGGTGAAGGGCACGCTTATGGCTCGGTCGCTGCCCGTGGTGGGGTGCTGCGGAGGAGGGGGTGGAGGAGCTTCTGGGCCACGGGGCGGGGGCGACTATCTCCCCCGCCGGGGTGACACCCCCACACTGTGCTGGGGGGGTGACAGCTCAAAAGGGTTTACCCCAAACACAAAAAATACAAAACATCATAATCCCTTGCAGTTTTTTTATTTGTTTATAATTTTGGTTTTTAAATACTGACCAGAGAATTCAGTTTTTGCAAAGTGAAGCAAGCTGCCTTCCCCCCATCGATGTTCCCCTGTAAATAAAATAGTTTACTGTACCTATAAAAAAAAAGGCATACCCAATTCACCCCCTTCAAGTGCAAACCTGTCAAAGGAAATGTTTGAGCACTGCAGGTAACTTACGGGGACTGTGAAGGGAGGATGTACTAAAAAACCCCCGGCTCATCCAAATCGCTGGTGTGTCCCTCACGGCTCAGCCCAGTCACAGCCTCAACTACCCGGTGAGTGCCTCCCACATCACCACATGCACTACTCATGGGCTGGAAAAAAAGAGGGAAAAGATATATACATGAAAAAGAAAGGGAAAAAAAAGCTAAATGGTTAATGAATAGTTCAGAATATTTTTTCTAAATAATAGATAAGCAAAATAAACAAGTGGATAACAGAAAGAAATACAAATAAAAAATTGTATAAATGAATAGAAAATACATCAAATCAGTTATCAAAGAATAAATAGTATAAGTTATTCTGAGTACTTCTTTCACGGCCCAGGACCTCCCCCAAACCCTTGGGCGCCACACACACAGAGCAGCTCACACACACACCCAGCACAACTTGCTGCTTACACAGCCTAAACAGACAAAATTATTTCATGAGAATTGATGAATTTTCACAAGTTAAAAATACTACCCAAAATTATATCTAAATAGAAATAAAAGTAAATTAATTAAATGAAATACTACAAGAAAGTAAAAAAGTTATGTTTACAAAGAAATGACACATTTATAAATCCTCTGATATTATCCACACACTCCTATCGCTCACTTTTCATCCCTTTTACTATTTTTTAGGTTTGTTTTTTTTGCGATCATTTGTTTTTTATGGCCCTTTCATGACTTGCTGCCTTTTTTCAGGACGGGTCTCGCCTGGTGTGGCCGTAAACCCTGGACAGGGCATGTCGCGGTACGGCGTGCACCCCCAAGACCTCCCGGGCCCTGGTCACCACGCGGACCCCCTCCAGGTCCCCATCACTCATTACACACACTTCCAGGCCCCATCGATGAACTCACAAGAAAAAAAGGCAACTGGACATTTTCCTGGAAAAACAGAGCCTACAAGTATGTATCCCCATGTCTCTGCCCCATGATCTCGCACCAGCACTGGGGTGCGGGGAAGGATTATAATGAAAATATAATTTATATAATATTATATAATATCACTAATTGGGGGGGTTCCCATCTGGTTTTTGTTTTTGTTTGTTCTTGTTTGTTTTGTTTAGGGGATAATGCCTCAGAGCCATAGTGATCTCCGCGCTGCTATTTTTTGGCCGAAGCCACCCCCCCGGGGGGGGTTCAAACCCGGCGGGCACCGGTACCCATTCCTGCGGGTGGACGGGGGCTGGGGTTTTTAAAAAAGACCACCCATCTATTTTTCGCTCCGCCGGGATCGAACCTGGACCCCGGTTGTAACCCGAGGTGCTAACCACTCACTACGGAGTTCCCCTTTTTACATAATTTTCTACACATGGTTTCGGACAGGGTTTTAAAAGGATGACAACGGGGAGAGGGGTCAGTGATGAAAAAAAAAAGTGTACATCTTTTTTGAATGCCCCCAAACTTGTCTCAGAAGCATGAGAGGGGTAACTGGCGGTGGTAATGGTGAGAAGCACTAAATTATATTTTTTTAAAAGTGTGAAAAATAATTATTAGGTATTTTTGAGGTATGCTGTATTACATCCTTTTTTACATTGCTGTGTACAGTGTACACTGCAGTATTAAAAGTATTGACAGTAACATCAGATCACATACATTCAAATAGTACAAACCTAAGGAACCAAATTTTGGTCGTAAGTAGGGAGCTCCTGATTTTTTTATTATTTTACTTACAGTATATTTTGATAATTTATACTATAATTATAAAAAAAATTGGTGCACATACACCCTTTCTTGAAAAGTGCTTGCTATGAACAGTCTTGTTTTTTGGGCAATCCACAAAAACACATTTTTTGCCCCTTGGAGGGTATACCTGCTTAAAACCTTCCCTCTGTGACAGGTGCGCCCCCTGCCCCGAACGTGGCCGCCACCCCGGGCTGTGTGCGGGGACTTGGTACAGACTTGGACTTCATTCGACCCGGGGGAGCAATCCCCGGCCCTTTTGTTCAGGTTTTTTTGTCTCGGGAAGTGTTGGTGTTCGTTTGACAGGGCGGCACCCATCTTTTCACGCTTTGTCTTGTTGGGGCATTGCTGTGTGTTTCCCTGTGGAGCAGGAAAAGGAGGCATTGAAGTGAATGCAACTAAGAGTTTGATATGTTTTTCTTGAAAGCAGTTAACCAGTAGTCAGCTAGAGGCCCCTAGGTAGCCGGGCGGGTTTGTTGCCCCCATCACCCCTTTTGGAACTCAATGTCTACAACCCTTTTCCCCCAAACTGATGTAAAACCCCCGGTGGCTTGTGTGAGGGGAAGGACCCTGTCTATAAAACCTTTAAAGCTAATTGCATTAAATCCATTGAAGTACCCCTTCTTTAAGAGTATTTAGTATAGAATGGTGTGAAACACTAACTCCTCGCCTGTTTGTGCTCCTTCGGGGCAGTGACGAAGAGAGTGTGGTCTTTTTCCCAAGTGTGGTTTCCGTCCTGCTCTTCGTTGTGGCCGGCCAAATTCTTCAAGCACCCCCCTTCGGGCCGAGGCTTGGTTATGATGCAACTATCAGACCACTGTGATGAATGGATTCCAACCTCACCCGGCTGGTGGGACGGGTTCAGTCGTCCCTCAGCAACAAAGGAGTCTAAAAAGGGGGGGACGGGTGGTCACAGCCCCTTAGAGATTTTCAGCCTTTTTTTCAGCAAGTCTCTCAGCGCTCACATTGTAACGAATCTTGTGTCAACCTTTGCAACAAGGAAAGTGGGGTTTCATTCAGACCCCTTTTGGGGTGAGCTTTCCCCCATTGTGGGCAAGGTCCAGGATTCCATCACCATCCGTTTCCCGAACCCCAGCAGGGACGAGGGTTTAGGTGATTTCTGATGATTTGATGAGAACACCTGGGCCTTTGGGTCTAAAGAGGACCCCAAAGGCATCAGGGCAAGGACATCTGATTAGGGTATAAGGGAAAAAACGGGAAAAACACGACTGCCGGGGGTTTACATTGGGAACGGCAGATAGCCAAAGTGTACCATTCCCTGGACTAACTTGCTAGGTGCTCAAAAAACCCCGGCAAAAAACTTATTTTTAAGGCCTTTCAGGTGTTTGCTTATAGTTTTTCCAAATTATAAGCATTTGGGTGTGGCCCCTGAGCGCAGACCGTAGCTGTATTCCCATTCCCCCCGCCACCTACTAAAACAATACTCCTCTCTCCCCCGCTCCCTCCATGACGGGGGGGGAGGTAAGCGGGCGTGACCTGGTCCCCCTACTGCAAAAAACGCCCCAGTGTCCCCCAAGAATGTGCCGGTGGTGCGTGTCCAACGGAAGATAATTAAATTCGAAAAAACCTTTTGGCCACAACACACTACCTGTTACCCGGCCCTTTTGTGGCCCGTTTCCCCGGGTTTTCTTCCCTCTTCATCCCGTTCAGGAAACACAATAACTGTGTGAAGGCTGCATGCAAAACCTGTAAAGCAAAGCAGAAGCTTTTTCCTGCCAGTCCAACACGAGCCAAAAATCGTCACAAGCAAAATAAGAAGAGCAGCCAACCCTTGTTATTCCCTTTTGCAGGTTTAGACTTGGCCCCGGGGCCCCCGGTACACAATGACCAAACTTAATGCACCTAGCACAGTGACTGCCTGGGCTGAAAATAGGAAAGCTTTTTAGTGTTGTGACACGCTATGCATTTTTCAAAAGCCCTTGATACGGCTCTCACATTTTCACATCATGTTTTCCAAAACAGAAAAATAAAAAATAAATTATACCTACCGATTAAAAAAAATTTTTCATGTCCACTAAAAAAAATTGCATGTTTTCATGAGAGATAATCATAGGGGGGGCGCGGTAAAAAAAAAAATTTTTTATCACGATAACCGATAATCGAAATGGCGATAAATTTATCGCCCGATAAGGCGAAACCGATAATGGGATAAACCCAAAAATTTCCGATCTAGCGAAAACGATATAGATTTTTTAATAAAAAATTTAAATGCTATCAGACTATAAAAATAGTAAAGCACTACTAAATTACAATAAAAATGGATCATTTAGAATAGGGGCGTAGGTGTTCAAAATTTAATAAAAGGATATTAAAAAAATAACCCGAATGTACATACTTCATATACACGGCACGGTATTTTGGGAAAATGTGAACCTTAGTTTTGACAAATCATCATATTTGTATAAGGCTTAAAAGGTTTTGGACAAAAGATCAAAAGGAAGCTTTTGCCCGAGCAAACGAATGAAAGTGGTGTCTCAGAGACGACTTGTTGATGGGGGAATTGAGGAAGCCACACCTAGGAGCATAGGGCCCAAAGGGTTCATTTAGGAATAATGGAGCGAAAAGTTTTGGGATTTACGGTTGAAAACTTCTCCCAAAACCCGTTAGCACGGGGGGCGGAAAGCAAAAAACATACACTTCCTAAATTGAATTTTGGCAAAAGGGAATCAAAAAATTGATTAACAAACTAGTGCCGTCATCAAAACGAACCGGAGTAGTGAAAGGACAAATGACATGATCAAGAAATGCACGTGCCACTGTTTGTGCTGTTTTGTTGGCAGGGGAGCAATAAGGGAAAAAAACGTAAAAAAATGATAAACAGAAACCCTTTAAATATTGTTTTTCCACGTTCAGTAAGGGGATTTTCAACAAATCAAGCCAAAAACTTCCCAGGGTGCTGAAGGAAAGGAAAATGAGAAGGGGAAACAGAGATGTAATTCCCTTTTGTTTTTGCACACCTATGACATATTCAATGAGTCATGATACCCTTTCTCATGGTGACCCAAAAATTTTAAGTCTAGTTTGTGAAGTGATTTTTTTTGCCAGGATGTAAAGCTTTGGTGCATAATTAGTTTAAGGACAGACTGGACGGGTTTGAGGAATGACAATTTGGGGATAGACAGAGGTTCAGCTTGCCTGTAAGTGTGGTTGTTTTTGTACGCAACTGTTCCTGAAGGGGTAATGTAAAAGGAAGGAACCTTAGAATGTCAGAGTCATCACCTGTTTAGGTAATAGATGATTTTTGACCATGTGGGGTATTGCGTTGAGCATGTAGAGATTCATCGGAAAAAACGTTTCAAATTGGTTTTTGCGTGGGACGGGACAGTAAGCACAGTTGCGAGAAGAGCATCAGCTGCAACGTTAGCTTTGCCTTGAAGTCGAAAACTCAGGCATGAAATCTTGAATTTAAGAAAACCATCGAGCCATGCGTCCGACTGGCCTTGGCCTTGAAGAGGGTAGTAAGGGGTTTTAGACCGTAAGGCCCTTGATAGGATACCATAAATGAGGTAACGAAACTTTTTTAAAGGCCCAAATGACTGAAAGGGGCTTCGATCTCTGTCAGCGTATTTTCTTCTCGCCTTTTTAAAGTAGATGGGGGCATACGCGATGGGGCTTTGTTTACCATCGTGGTTTTGCATGGTACGCACCGAGACCAGTGTAGTACGTCAGTGTTGAGAAGAAGGTTTAGTGTAGTCGGGGTACCAAGAACAGGCGCAGAAGTGAGAGCGGCTTAAGAGCACAAAAAAGCTTTTTTCCTGACTGGTCAGACCCCTTGGAAGGGCACATTTCTTGAAGAGTGAAGTGAGTGGAGAAGCCCTGGCGGCAAATCCTTTGATAAAAACTGCGGGAATAGGGGCTAAGTCCTATGAAATCGGGGCTTTATTACTTGACTGGTGGTAATTAGTTACAGTGGACTTTTTATTTGACTTTGAAACCCCTCCGTTAAAAAGATGGGCCAAAAAAGGTAGTTTCTTTGCGTAGGAACGCGCATTTGGAGTTTAAATTTAAGTGCGTCCCGAAGACGGTGAAAACTTTTCTGGGTTTTGGAGATGTTCTGGGACTGATTTTGAGAAAAAAGATCAAGTCTCAAGGTAGAAAAAAATTATTACCCATTAAACCCGGGAAAATGGAATTGATCAAGCGTTGGGGCGTCGCGGGGGGATTCAGAAAGCCCAAGGCATACGACAGTACTGGTAATGTCCCGGGGTGTAGAAAAAAAACAGTGTATTCCGGCTTTCTGGTAAGTTCGACTTGCCAGAAGCCGGAAACACAAAACCAAGGTGGAAAAAACAGTGTTTTGATCACCTAAAAATTCTGCAAAATCCTCGAGGATGGCATGGGATACAGAAGGAAAAGTCAGTTTTTTAAAACTCTGAAACGATACGGATGCCCTTCGCCTGAGCTCTTTGGAACCCGGGAAATTGGGTTTGAATGGATGCTCGAGTCTTCAATGATTCCATCAGTTAGCATTTTTGGAGACCATGCGATCGACAATGGGGATCTTACGTGGGCCAGCGATACGCTGGTTTTTTAGGCAGGGTTTGGGGTCTTTTTTAAAACTTAATTTGGAGGGGTTTTGGTTTTACCCCAGTGTCTCACGGGGGGAAAACACAATCTCCTGAAAACGTCAAAAGTTGAATAAGCTCTCCTGTGAATTTTGGTGGTCTGTGGTTTGCACAAGCTTGAAGGTCAGACAAATTTGAAGGGCCTGAACGAAATGGGGTTAACGAACTCGTGGACTTTGTGGCATTCTCGACACGAAGTCAGCTGGGTAGACGTTAAAATGTACAAAGACGTGTACCACATGGGGAGTGACTGGAATGGGGGGACGTTAACCAAAAATTTTTCCCGCCCTGATTTTTTATCTGCACACGCTGCGGAACGTAGAGCAGAAGGGACAGTCTCAGGGGAGAGAAAAGCATCGACGTTCGAAACGCCTTTTCCCGAACGTTACCCGGGGGGCGGTGTGGGGTAGAAGCTCAACGTTGGACGAGATGACAGCGTGACAGGCTTAGCTTTGGGCTTCTAAGACCGTAAAGTGGAAATTCTGGGGGTGGAGTGGTGTTTTTTAACCTAAACGTCTTGGCTACTACGCGCGAAGGTCTTAATTTTCGTTTGAGCAGAAAAGGGAACCAGCGGAACACGACATGGTTGGATGGTGAATGTTTGGGAGGGGATTGCAAATGGAGAAAATAGGAATGGAGAACACTTGTATCAGAGATTTTTCATAGGGGCATTGGAATCAAGAGTTTTGGGAAAACCCGGGAAGTCGCATGCAGTGGGGGAGACAATGTCATTGAACAAGTCAGGAAAAGCTCAGAGTTCAAAACCTCTGGAAGAAAAGTTCACCCAAAGATTCCATGTAAGCGTGGGGTTAGGGCTATCTGTTTTTGGGTTTGAGCAGGGGGCCCAAGAGAGCGTCAGCTGGAATGGTTATGCCGTTGTATATAGTAAGTCAGGCGACAGGTGGCAATCAGGACATGGTATGTGTTAAAAAAACTTTCCCAGAGAGTGAGGCCGTTCCCTCGATTCCCCCAAAGTTGCAGGTCAGAAGGTTCTAAAAAGATTAATTCGATGCGCAAGATCTGATGTTATCAAAGCACTCTTTTGTCATATTTTACTGAAGAACCTGTATCAACAAAAAAGGTGAAGTAGTGCTGGGTTTACTTCAGCTTTTAAAAAATTGGGTCCCCCCAAAATGTATTAGAAATGGTATACAACGGGAGTGAAGGTTATCTGTGTGATTGTTTTGTTTTTTCTTGGAGGAGTGCAGTCGTGGGTTTGTCATTGAGGGTTTTCTTTTGTGAATCGAGGAGATTGTGGTTTCCCTTTACGCCGTCAGAGGTGTTGTTTTCTTGAAAAGCGAGGGCGTTTTTTTCCTACGCGACATTTAGAAGTGTCGTGACCACATTGACCAGGTGATCACAAAAGCGTGGAACAAATGCCGGGTTTTGGGAAAAAGACGTTGTCGATGAAGCAACCTCGATAGTTGTCCCTTCTTTTTGCAGAATAGCAATATGAGGGAGGGATGATTAGCACGGGGCTGTCGTGAATGTAAGATGAGGGTTTTTTGGAGATGTTTTTTAGGGTGAACGAGTGTTTTTTGGTTGAAAGGGGGACGAGAAGTGCTTCGTGGTTGGGGGTTTGGGGTTGGTTTGTGTAGAACAGCAGCAGCATAGAAGAATGTGATTGTTTGCAAACACTAGTGACGAAGAGTCCTCAAAATTGGAAGTAAAGCGTTAAGGGTCTGTGGAGCAAAGGAAAGTGTTTATCAGACGCCGTTTAGCTGTGGAAGGGGGAAGAACATATAAGTGTAGTATCCAAAAAGGTTGCGACAGCTTGGGGATCATTTTTCCCCCTTTTGTAACCCATTCCAAAATTAGCTGTCTTATTTTAAATCTAAATTTACTTAGAGATTTTGTAAGGCAACATAATGGGTAGGGTTTTTCTTTCGTTTTGTGAGGGCTCAAGTCTAAAGAGTGGGGCGGATCCCGGGTTTTTGTGCCCTGAAATATTTATTTAATGTGGGCTTAAAATTTGTCATATGTCTTTAAATTTTCAGAAATAAAACACTCGCAGGTAGTCCTGCAAGGCAGTTAGACAAGTCACATGGGGGGTTTAGTTTTAGCTATTTTGATTGTATCTTCATGATGTTACGACGCGCGATCTCATCGTAACTCTTGATAATATGTTACAGGAATATTGTTGCCTGTGAATTTGGGAAGGGAAGGAACCTCGTCCAAAGTGACTGAAATTGGGGTGGTGGTGGCATGATGACAGGTGAATTTTGAAAAAGAAAGGGAAAAAAAATATCCGAGTACATAACATTTTTTGGCAAATAATGATAATAATACTAATAATGTAATTCCTAGATAAGAGTACGTAGATATGGAAAACACGCGAGAGAACGTGAATAAAAGTGAAATAAAACCCCGTGACGTTGGAGAGTGTTAGTGTTCACTTAGGAACAAAAAAGTATTTGAGTGGGAGTGTCAGTGATCCTTATGTACAAAGAAAAAAGCAAAGGATAAAAAAGAGAGCCTTACGCTCACAATGTACAAATACCTAATCAGTGGGAAAACCCCTAAAGTCCCCAAAAGGGGAGAGTATCAGGGGCACGGACAGACACTGTGAGGGGGACGCTTGTAACAGTCACACAGCGTTGCGGGTAGACAGGTCAGGATACCTAGGGAGGGCAATTCTTATCAGACACAATCCTAAATAAAAAAATAAAAAGGGGAAACACAAAAGGATGGGACTACCAAAAAATTGAAACCAAAAATGAATGTGACACAAAATATAGGGGATTGAAAGCACAGGGGGGAAAAAAAATAATAAGATATGGACTTAACGAATGTTTGAAGACTTGGTGGAGGTGCTGTGGAAGGGATGTGGGGGGAGATGAAACGAAGCGGCGCGGCGTGGAAAAGCAGAACGAGGTGGCTGTCGTGTGGATGAAAGTGAGTAGACAGTTCGATGGTGATTGAGGGAAACCCCGTATGTGGGGTGCTAGGGGCCTGGGGGAATGCCGTTTGGAGATCTCGTAGAAAACACGTGGAGGGGGGGAAGGGGGGCCCGGGTTGAGAGACGTGGGCGGCCCGGCGTTGTGTGGGTGTGGTGGAGGGGCAGGGGTGGAAGTCAGTGGTGGGGACTGCAGGGTGGGCGTACGTGGGTGTGGAGGGGGAAGGCCTCGGTGGGGTGTGGTGGAGGGGGCACAGCGTTTCCCACGTGGGGGAAAGTGGGTTGGGGGCTAGGTGGAGGCGATGTTGCGGCGTGGGCGTGGGAAATCCCGGGGGGCGGCGTAGGTGGAGGCGATGTGGCAGCGTGGGGGTCAAAAGTGATTAAACCCGTTTCCCTATCCCACTTGCTGTCACCATGTGTAAAATTTACTTTTTGGTATGTCACTTTTAGGGTGAGCAGAAACGGAACTCTGCTTTTATATGGTTTATTTAAATTTTTGGGAAAAAGGTAACAAGGAAAGGGTTTGGGGTAAGGTGTCGCTGATGGGGAGTTTCCCCGCCCTGGATTTGGATGGGTGTGACTTGAAGGCTTGTGGTTTTGGTACGGGGGGTCGTGTTCAAGTGTCTTGCCCCCTAAAGAGATCCTTTATAAAGAGCCAAGCTCAAAACCGACACCCGAGATCGTACCTGCGATCTGACTACCTGACGATCTGATGATCTGACGACCCGACACCTAATCCTAATGGGCAGTCGGCGAGATCATAGGGGATGTCGCCATGAAAATGGGAGGCGGGGTAGAGGAAAAGGCATTTAAAAGAGGGCTGACCGACGGGGAATTAACCCGGTGTTCCGGGCCAGCATCAAGTATACAGAACACCGAACACAGAACATGGTTTAAAAACCAATAATACTAATACTAATACTACAATAATTTTTTCGCCCAATAAGGCGATAACCGATAAAACGTAAACCAAAAATTCCCATACTGCGAAACGTTTGATATTTTTTAAAAAAAAAACTTAAAAGCATATACTAAAAATAGAAAGCACTACAAATTACAAAAAAAATAGGGTCATTTAGAAAGGGGCGTAGGTGTTCAAAAAATTAATAAACGGGTATTAAAAAAAAGCACCGAATAGTCCCTACATTCATATAACGTGCCCAAAAAATTGAAAGGAAGAAGCACGAGAACATAGGGAAAAAAATCATCAAAGAACGCGTAAAAAGGGAGCGCGCAGGAGAACACCTCCCCGTCCCAAGTGGTGAGAGACTGAAGCTGAGCGAACGTTTGGAAAAACTCAAGCTTAGCTGGGTTTTGGGGCCCTTTTTCGGTTCCCCCTCAGACCTACCCATTTCTGCCCCCAAGGCACGCGCGGGTCGCCTGGCTAACTGGAACCCAAAAAAAAAAATTATTTATTATCCTAGTTGGAAAACCAAAAGTACGGCGATACCGATAATCGAAACGCGGGAAAAAAAAATTGGAAACCCATAACCCGTATCGTTATCGCAATAAAATTTTCGCATAATCCCACCCAAGGACCTTGAGAAAATTTTGATTTGAGTATTTTAATTTTCATTACATGAAAAATGATGCCAAAACACATTTACTGGAGCATTTCAGATTAACAAAGAAAATGTACATAAAAAAAACCAATAAAAAAACCAAAAAGACACTATAGGCCCTTTGGCTAAGCTGATTGAGACACGCCCCTCCCCTCCCCCCTTCTAGGGGGAAAAAAATGAGCAAAGGGAAAAAAAAATCATTTTCACTTTCTATAGCATATGCAAATCGGGAAAAACAAATTTAAAAAAGCAATATTTGGGTGTTTTTTAGCGCAAATATCACAAATTTAATGACCTTTAAGGGGGATTCGGGTTATGACGTTTTCCCCCCGGTCAAGGTATTTTTCAGTCAGATTAACGTTTTTTTAAACTTTTCCCCAAATTATCTTTCCATCCATGTATCTTGTCTTTGCACATGTCTTTACAATCCATGGACTTGTATATCTATTTATCTATCAAGATATTTAAGAATCTTTAGTCAGCAGACATCCTACAAGCAAGTTGAAGGACAGTTGGGCGTACACGGTTGCCCACGTATCATATTAGTTCGTAGTGACTTTGGCCTTGAAGCTGAGACGAAAAGGTACGTATGCCACCGCGACACACACACACAACCACACATTTAATGCGTTTTTTTCTGTTTATACATTTGGTGAGTGCACAATTGTGGAACTCACAGCACAGATTCTAGCCAGTCATTATCAACAAGCGTATTATTTATTATACAGTAATACGTACCCTACAGTCCTACATAGCTGCCCGCGTAGTAGCTACCACACTGCTGAGAGCGGATGTTACGTAAGAAATATGAAAGAATCATAGGAATGAATGATATCAACAACTATCACTACCACTACTTTCACTACCACTAATATTACTACTCCCATGCACTACTACTACTACAAACAACTGGAACCTATGCAATATAAGATAAACAAAACAGATAGACAGTAACCCTATTCATGAATAAATGAATACAGTATATGCATATCAACGAATATATCAACTCACTGATCAGTAGATTAACTATGTGACCTCAATCTCCGCATGTAGGGCGAAGGAAAGGAGGACACGAAAGATAAACATCAAATTTTATCTTCTCATCTTGCCTGTTATAAGGGAAAGGGGTCCATCAGGAGGCCTTCTGGGGTATTAACTACTCGGCGGCCAGGCAAGGGGGTTGCCCCCCTATTGCTGACACGGATCTGCACCCATTGCTGTAGCATCAGAGACCTCAGCAGTCTGGTTTCACGCCTGTTAAGTCAACAACGGACCATATCCTAGCGCTTCGTGTCCTGGTGGAACGCCGACGTGAGTTTGGACAAGAGATGCTTGCAGCCTAAGTTGATCTCAAGAAGGCGTTTGACTCAGTGCATCATGAGGCACTCTGGGACCTTCTGCGGCTTCGTGGGATTCCTGCTAGGAATGCTGTCATGTGCTGTCATGGAGGTCGAGAGTAAGTCACTAAATCTATTGTCATGTTTTTGTCTTCCCTCAATACATAAGCAAAGACATGTAATTCCTGAGTTAATGCCAGACTAACATGGTACATTCTTTCCACATGCATATGTTTGGCCTGTGTTAGAATAAGGTGATCCATAGTGTAGTAATGGCCATGATCCCAGGTCCTCCTCCAGTAAAGCATTAATGCAGCAGCACTGACCCGTGCACTGTTGACCTTCATCCTTGTATGTTTCCCATCCATCTGGCAAATGTAGGGGGCTTTTTGAAGACCCCCATCCCGCCCCACCCTTACTTACCTTATAACCCCTCTTGTAGCCAAGAAGGGTCTCGGTTCGACTCAAACACCCCGAGAGCTTTCAGAAAAGACGCAAACAAGGAGAAGTCTCCATCAAAAATCAAGCCCAAATTTTTGCAAAGCTCGAGGTGTCATTCAGAAGGGAAAAAAAGCACGCCCACTTTGAGACCAATGGGCCCCTCGCCGACCCCAACCCGCGTGTGGATGGTACAAGGCGGGACACCCATCCAAAGGGCTCAAAGGGTTCCCTCTGATCCCTGACTCTGGCTATGTTGCTCTTGATATAAATTATTATTTTAGAAGACACTGGTGTATACACTTGGTTGCCTCAAATCTTAGGGCAAAGTGAGCTCAAGCAACCGAAAGTGATCAGCGAGTACAAATTTTCTCTCACCTGGCTTTTCCGCGCTTAAAATGATACGCCCCCTTGGCCAACGATTCTTGCATGGTTTTTAGATAGTAATTTTAATGCTTTTGCTTCCCAATTTTTAGAAAAAATTTTTTTTGTTTAATTTTATGGGACGAGTGTAAGGATCATTGGGTAGGAGTTAGATATTAAAAACATTTTTAAAATTTTGCCCAAAACACAACTTATCAAAAATATAATTAAACTGACATTAAGTAACATCTTATCTATAACGAAATTTTTTCCAACAAGATGCGCCTAAAACTTAAGATGCTCAGAACGCTTTTAGGCATAGAATAAAAGACCATAATACACTTGCATGGCTGAGCAGATGACAGATCAGTTAATAGTGGGGATACATTTATGACTTAATGAATCTTTTTACTTTTTTTTCAAAGACTCTTTACTGTAGCACAATTTACTTTTTTAAAATTGCACTTTTGAATGAATTGTTAATCTACTTCCTACTTGTCAAGGTTCTTTGGTTGTAGCTGGGGTGTGGGCCCCTTTTACAAAATCCAATAGATAATTGGGAAAACAAAAACCATTTCCCACATCACAAAAGATTTACCTTTTTTTATGTGCATCCAAATTTCAAAAATAAAAAAAAGTATTGAAAACAGCGAGTAATATATTTTACATTTTAAGGGGGGCCAAATTTCACCCTTTTTCCTTTATGGGCCGTGCCCCAGTGTTCCCCCCAAAAAATGGCCGGGGGTGCTGTCCAAAGGAGGATAAATTTTATTCAGACTAAACCTTGGGCCACAACACACTACCCGTTGCCGGCTTTTTGGTCCATATTTTCCTGAGTTTCCCCCCGCTTCATACGTCAGGAACACAATGAACGGTGTGAAGGCTGCAGCAAAAAACCCGTAAAACAAAAAGCAGAAGTGTTATCCATCCCCAAAACGAGCCAGAAAAAACGTCACAAACAAAAAAAGACAGAAGGGTAAATTGTATTTCCTTTTTAGGATTTGACTTGGGTCCTGCAGGCCCTACACACATGACCAAACCCTTTAAAGCACACTAGCACAGTACTGCCCGGGCTGAAAATAGGAAACTTGTTTAGTGTTGGACTACGCTATGCAGTTTTTTAAAATGCCACTTGTATCACGGCATCTCACATTGTCATCCCTTGTTTACCAACAGAAAAATAATAAATAAACTTATCCCATGATTAAAAAGCGGCACATTCACCTTTTTAGGGGATTAAATCAATATTTTGATCAAAAAATTATTTCTGTCCATAAAAAAAATTGTTTCAGGGGTAGTAAAATCTTTGTTTGAGTATTTGTAATTTTCTTCACAGGAAATGACGCCCAAAAACATTCATGGCATTTCAGATTTTAAAAAGAAATATATTTAAATTAACATACTAATAAACACACAAAAAATGACATAACTATAGTCACCTTAGGCTAAGCTGATCTTGGAGACACGCCCCCTGCCTCCTCCCCACTTTCTACGGGGAGCTGATGATGCCTATAATGTTTGAATTTTTACAGATTATCGTATCATCATCCTACCAAACAACCATCCTCAATAAAAAACAGGGCCCCTTATACAGGGCAGAGCCTCTTCATACATGGGTGTAGGGATAAAAATACCAAAGGAGTTGGTACAGGTCATCTTAAAAAAAAAAAAAAAAATTTGCTATAATATGGTATTGGTGGAGTGTACGGTAGGCAGGATGTGGCAGGCGAGGAGAGAGAAGGCTGGATGAGGAGGCGAACCAAACATACGTACGAACATTACGAGTGCACCAATCATCTGCCCCGTAGAAAGGGGGCGTGGCCTCTAGATCAGGTTAGCCTACAGCGACTAGTGAGTAAACTAATATATAAATATAAACTTTATATTTGAAATTCATCTTAGCTTTAACATTCAAATAATGACTTTGAAGATACACATCAATGCTCCTAAATGCTTCCCTCAACCTCGTTGTTTTTCAGGCTTATACACCGTGTAGTGCACGCTCACTGCTCACAAATACATAAATGCTGATTCACTTCTTACCTTAAAACAAGAAAATACAACCATCTGCAACAGCCACTTTCAATGCTTTTCTTCGTGATCATGACTAACCCTTACACACCAGACACACAGGATGGATGATTAATGCACACACGGAGGCAAGATAGGCTTAACCCCTTCAGACCCAGAACGTAATTTCTATTGTAATATAACTGCCATTAGACAATTTTTAGTGTATATAAGTAATGTTTTATAGATCTGACCTGTGTAGTATCCTTGTCGACGAACTAATTTGGTATATTCAGTTACTTATCGTAATTTTATGGCTAACAACAGACAATTTTATATGGCAAATGAAAGATCTGGTCCTCAAGGGGTTAAAAACTCTCATAATAAAATTTAAAAATGTCATGTTACTGAGAATGCACTAGCTTAACATACTAATAGGAATTATAGGCCACACAATCAAACATAATGGACATTGCAAGAAAGGTGTTCTTTATACATCACTACCTCACTAGGAAGAAGTTATACTGAAAAAATAATAATTGATTGTGATAAGTTATGATAAACTGAAGCTAGTGATTATATAGTGGCTGAGAATTAAGTGCATTAAACATTATGACCAGACTATTAGAACTACTTTATCAATGTGACCAGCTTTAAATGTCGGAGCAAAACAATGAACTCATTCCTGTAGTTCTGTCGTTCACAAACCTACAAAATATCTTGACAAAATATCTTTCTTAATCACCGAGAAAAAATTAAGACATTTCCACTACAGTATTCCCTCAATTATACAATTTTTCCTTTTTAGTACCCTATTCTTTTTCTACGAAGGCTCTCGCTCGCTTTTACGATCGCACGAGTGATCCGTGATGTTTTCTAAGCAGCCTGCAAGCTCTAGGGCCTCAGATGCAAGCCCAAGAGAGCCAGTTTGCCTATACAATGGCTGGCTATATGACTGGGTTTACAGTAACATAACCGTCGTATAACAAGGGAATATTGTATTCTTATTTTCTAAAGTTTTGATCCTATTCCATAATCTTGCTGTTATATTTTCTCATTTCTGACGTATCCCTTTAACTTAACGGCAAAAAGAAGGCACACATGATTGAGTCATCTCGTGAATGATACAAAAAGAAGGGAGGAGATACAATCCCTTCAGACAATACAAAATCTAAGGATAAAAACTCAAGCCAGTTTCTGGTCTTGTGACACTGGTCTTTGGTTCCACCAAACATCTCTTAGTTTACTGGTACATCTTATATAGAGAGGCAGTGTTTTCATAGAGCTTCACAGCTAAAAAATAATCACTTTTTTTCAAACTCATTCAGAACACAAGTTAATGAAAATTCAGATAATTAAGATTAGCATAACACTTAAACCACATAGATATGGATTCATCAAATATGTAAATATTAAACACAAAATATTACTCTACCTAGTGAGTCTACTATGTACATAACTTACTACAGTTGTATTTCAAATACCAAATCATCTTGGTGAGACGTTTGTTAATTTCTAGGAAATAGGTAATTCAGAAGAAAAAAAGTTATCAAATAATTCATGCGATCTGGGTAAGCGACAACCTGTACCAGCTCTGCCAGCGTCACGAGAGTGCTGCCTCCCTCACCAGGCAGCTGCTGAGTCGGTGGCATGACTCACTAACGCGGGGCTGCGGGCAGAGCACTCTGCCCCCGGCCTACCGGGTCCCCTGCAGGCCATATGAGTAATGAATGTTGTTAAGTAATCATTTGTTGTTCATCTGGTTTTCTAGTTCATGACATGATAAAGGACAGGCCACAAGGTGGTGGCTTCCCTCTCCCTCTGATAAACAATGCGTCGCAGGGCAGGGGCCCGGCGGTGCCAGATACACATCATCATACACAGTGGCTGTGTGACTGGAAGATTATTTACTCTTCAAAACCAATTCTTCAACTACAACTTCTGCCTCTCTAACAACAGTACTGTTGCCTGGGTCTTGCTACAGCAATATCTGCAGCAACATTAACTGTCTTCTTAGCTATATGCCATTAGCAATCATTAAGTATTATCAATCCTTTCAAATTTACATAAACTTCTAAAACTCGATGCTATGTATGTTTTTTGCCATTCTTCCTTCTGTTCATTGATATTTTCTAATCATATACAGTGATAACCAGATTCACACACTAGTGCAATTGCCCTGCAGTCCTTCACTCGGGCCCCATTCCTAAGCCTTCCCTTCTGGGTTGCCGTGACATGGCACCGGCAGGCAGGCGCCTCAGCACACTCATTGCACCACATTCATCTCTCCTCACTGAAGACATAATAACTTTGAGAAATAACCCTCGGCTCCTGCAGCATCAACAAGACTGTGAAGAGGACATGAAGAGTGCAGGACAAGGGGCACCGTAAGGCTACAAAAACCATGAGTCTCACTGAAGCCTCTTCATACATGGCCACAATACAAAACTTGTGGTTAAAAGGACACATCTACACAAATGTTATTAAATGAACTGGCTTTACTTGCCTCATTCCAGTCTATTGGAGCAACACATCACACACCGTTTGCTTCCTAATCCTACAGGAGCTCGTCTCAGGAAGGAAAACTTGTGACCTTGGTTAGATCTTTCACATGAAAGTACAAGACTACATAAATATTGAAGAAATGATAACCAAGCTTTGGGATCACCAGCCCCCTGTCTTGAAATAAAGGGTTGGCCTCACCAAGTTCTGGTATTTTAAGAAGTCAGTTAAAAATTATGTACACATATACATATCATCTACTAAAAATATATTAACACACCACATAATCCAAGGCTCTGTTGTTGGTTTAACATGGTGGTACAAAAAGTAGCATCTCTACAAGCTTTACATTGTTCATGTCTAATTACTATTTTATGCACCATTCTGAACAGCAATATTCCACAATTTAGTGGCACCCCGTGTCTCATCACAGCTGCCGGCCTGCCACACCACAGCCTTCCCCGCCGTCACCGTGATGCCCGGGCCTGTTGTCCCGTCACACCCGCCCGGGCACCATCGTTGTGACAGGGAAGGGAGTGCAGTGTGAGGACATCAGCCGTCATCAGACAAGTGGTTACAATTAATTCTGAAACAAAACTATTTTGAAAAAAAAGAACTACATATGTATTGTAAAAGTAAACAAAAAGGACGTCCGAGGGACAGTGCAAAGAAATCTGCAGTTGGCGATCCATTGCCTTTCAGAAATCATGCAAGTGCATGCTGCTAAAATCACCAAATGATAGCAGAAGCTGCATACATTTCAATGTCAAATTAACTGCTCTGTTGATAACTCGTACTAACAGAAAAAAATATGTAAAGACCTTCAGCATTATTTGTGAAAAATCTTATCCAACTGATAGAAAAGAAAAGAAAAAATAATTGTTTGTTACATTAAACTAGAAATCAAATAGATTCTAAATAATTCTGCAAAACCTGCTAAATGTAATTTTCCAAACATTCAGATAAGATGAACATGACAAAAAACTGACCTGTCTCACCTGCAGATGTAAACCTTCAACCCTTCAAGTTCCCTCTGCAATAGTCTCCACTTTAGTTCAATATTTCCCCTTGTTAACTTCTAGTCTTCCCATAAGGCTCCATCTTAGCAGAGTAATGTTAAGCCACTGATGGAAAAGTTTAGGGCATATGCAATAACTGAATGATTGCCACAACAAGTAACACAACCCGTCATGGCCTGGTGTCTTCTTCCCATGCCCCCCTGACTCATGCTCTCCAAAGGAACCATCACAACGGTACATTTCACAAATCACCATTTCAGCACATATTTCCCGACATGTCCAGGAAAACCTCTGTAGTCATTCTAGTAAAGAGTCTGCCTTTCATCAAACCCTGAGACAGACTGTTTGACCAAAATTACATAAATTTCTACAAGTTGTCTGACAGCATTGCCGGAAATCAAATACCGTGTCCTAGTCACTTTCTGTCCCTTGCTCAACATTTCAATCACTGATGACTGATGGGCAGCAATACAGTGGCTTGAGCAATGCAGGGAAGGCTAGGTACAGCACACGTGACAGAGAGATGGTATTTGACTCCTGGCAGAGACATTACCTGTGTGATGAGAACTGTAAGCTCTGCACCTTGGCAATCAGAGAAGCGGGTTAGTTGGCCAGCCAGAGCGGAAGAGCATGCACAGATCACTAGTGACAGCTACAAGACGAGTGAAAAGCCCATACGAAGTGCGGAAATCAGAGGTGTTAGTAATACACGGCGTTCACAGTTCCAGCGAGGGTGTTTATTGTATACAACAAAGTAGTTTACAGACTGTACTCGGTCACTAAGATACACTCACCAATATTGCCACATGCTCCCACTACACAAAGGTGCTCCTTGTGATGACTCGGGTGAAAATTTGCTTTTGGTCATGCTCTGAATTTCTTCAATGGCACTACATTCACCCTTCGCCCTTACGAGGGAACATGCACACCGTCTCATCCATAACTTTCTTCCCTTTTATCACCTTCCCACAACCTTGCAAACATTACTTAAAGGCAAATCTGACACAAAAATGAGGATTATTCATAGTGCCATTGAATTATTTCTTCACAAAATGAAGCCAAAGACAGCTTTCATTGAAATGAAATTATTAAGTAAGGTACAAAAACTTTGCCACACTGTATGTACATATGTGTATGAATGTGAAATTTATGTATAGTTAAGTTACAACGCCATCAAAGGAAAGACTAGGAAGTGTACACGTAGACCGTGTTTAACGCTTACTTTACAAAAATTTCGAAATATTCCATCAAGTTTTGAAGTCAATCTTTTTTTACCAAAATTCGCTTAACGCACAAAACTGTTGTAATATTGTAAAGAATTGATGGAAAAATCAACGGGAACACAAGATTCGCTTGACGCTTTTTTCGCTCAACGCACAATTTTCTAGGAACGTAACTCTTGCGTTAAACGTGGCCTACGTGCATGTCAAATTGACTGAACCACTAACGTATAATGTTTTTTCTTGAGTGAGATACATTCCTTAAAACATGATACAGATGATTAGTTTTAGCCAGCATATTAGCACAGCAATAATATTGATTAGTTCTGGTGATTGTTCTGTCTGGCGGATTGTTACTGTACAGTGATTTACGAGTGCCACAAACCACACCGTGATACATGCTCTCACCCGCAAATGGGAACAAGATACATTACTCAATCTTTTACACCTTGAATTCTTTTACACAAGTGTTTATATACATACACAAACCACATGCACTCTGCCAGGTTCTGGAAATAACACCGATGAGACCAATTTTAGAGTTTTGTGGGACTCTGCACAATCTACAAAGTTTCTGCCAAAACACATAAGGTGCTACCGTCCCAAAAGTCTGCCACACAACGTCACTCCCCAAGTGCTGCATTCAATCTAAGTACAACATGAGGGACTTGGAAATGCACCATCACGTCAGTGCATTGCCTCGATAAAAATGTCTGTGATGGCCGATTAAGACTAACCGAGCCTAAATTATTGCAGGCTCAAAAACTGAAGGCTGTCTAGGAAACAACAACCAACTCCCGTCTATAGACAAGAAAGCCGTCTGATCAACAACCGACTCCGTCTATAGACATCATAATATTAATTACCGTTATTCTACGACAAGTGGAAAAGACTAAGTGGAGAATATTCCTCAGATGCTGAGAGATCTATGCTAGTGACTCATGTTGCATTGCATAAACATGTTGCCAAATTAGGGAAACTGCAATAGTAGGGTTAAGAGTCTGCCCGTCACCTCCAAAGATGAATGAGCAGAATGTGTACCGATTTTCTGACTAGATATCATAAGACAAATCTAATAGTAGAATGGTCAAGGAAGTCTTTAGAGATTTGTACATGTTATGGAGAAACATGACACACAGAACTACGTATATTTGTTACCACACAAAACTGTGCACGACCTTACACCCAACTGGCTACAGGTAGAGAAGGAGAGGGGGAAGGGGGGGGACAGGTAATGGCTAAACCCAGACAACTAGAAATGACTAGAGTAACAAGCTAGTAAACATTGCACCATTTCTCATCCAATTCCCCACCAGAAGACACAACTCAAGGCACAAAGCAACAAATGAAAACTGGATTCCACGAGCCATTGATCACAGAGTGTACGAGGCGGCCCTAACATCGTGTCATCAGTGAGGAATCACAATGAAGCAGTGAGGATGCAGCAGAGAAGCAAGGAGCATGGCTGGAAGCATTCTAGTCTGACTGTATTCTGTTCATTGTCAGCTAAACCTCGTCTATCCCATCTTAGAAGTGAGTTTTTCATGAGCAGAGATGAGACCCCAATAAACTAGCTTCTCTCAGACCCCCAATATCCTAGCTAATATCTTTATTGTCTTGTTCATCATGTATTTTGTACCACATTGAAAACTTACCTCAAAGTACCATCCTACAGGTGGCCTCAAGCTAGTGTCCATCACTCACTAGATCTGACGGTGGGATTTTGTTTATATCAATCCTGTTAGAAAAGATATCGCTAAGCGGTGAAAATTTGTCCTTATAGCCTATTGAGACAAGTTGTTCTAGATATTGAGCAGGTAATCAATTCTTAAGTTAATTCAAAGCCTAATTCGTTTTAAATACTTTGAGAATTTACCATATTGAAAGCCTTATAAAGAACAACCCTAAGTATGAGTTTTGTTAACTAGTCTAGTGTGAGCCCCTGTAAACTACACTGATATGTATAATTGTGGGCCACATTTCTTTTTAACTACTGTACTTTTAAATAGAACCATCAACAGTTTGCAGTCAAATACATTGAAACATAATCTCCCATGATTTCAAAGGCAGCCACCTGCAGAACCCTTATGCACTGTCGGCGAGTAGTCAATCTGTTCGGTCCTTGATGGTGAAGCACATGATGTGGAAGTGTTCGCACATTTGACGCACCTGAAACAACCAAGGGGCTTCCATGAGGCCTGTGGCATCAGCTGTGTTGTGGAGGTTCACATCAATCAAATCAAGTGGCTGGGGTTCTAAGGCCTGATTGCTGTGAATTATGTTACTCTCTTCAGATCAATGCTTTCCTATAAATCCCCTAAAATTGATACTAAATACTTACTTCCATACTATTTCAACTTTTTACTTTCCATTATTTACCAGGTAGTTTGTTGGACTCACTGGAGTTATGTATCCCTTGTGGGCCTCTTTGTGGTGAGGCTCACAGATCCCAGACAGCGCCAATATCTTTACTTTAAGCTTAGAAAAAAGTTATCGCACTACGGCAATTGTAGGATGCTGGTATATGGTGTTTGTGTATATAAATCTTATTGATGAATTCATCTATTCCTTTTCTGTGTGCTGAATGTGGTCAAAGTTCCCATCAATTGTTTTGTCGTGCTCTTCTTAGATAAACTATTGACATCAATGAATGTAAATACAATAGATGAAACACAGCAGGCCTTCCAACTCACCACATAAACCCCGTAATGGATGTGAGCCACCGTGGCGACGCTGCTCATGGCGATGAGTGTGACCATCTCCATGCTGGGGAACACCACCACAATCACCAGGCAGAAGGCGAGGGGGAACATCAGCCAGTTCATCACCTCACACTGAGTGTTGCTCATCTGAGACACTATCAGGCGACACTGAAATGAACCAAAAACACACAAACAAGCTAAATTATATAAATTTCTTAAAACTATCTCGAGGGTCCTGGAAATATCCACGACCATTACTTCCTCCTAAAATCTGTGCCCCGAATATACTCTTGGCTCAAGACGACTAAAATGTTTATAAGGTGATAAATGGGTGGGTGCCGAGACCCCACATACTTCCATGATCAAGGTTTCCACAATGCCACTAACACCGTGTGGGTCCTCACCACACATACAAGTCATAGATAGTTCCAATGGCTTTTCAGTTGCCAAAAACAGTGAAAGAACAAGTCATTCATTCAGCCTAATTACATCCCATCCATTCCAACTTCATATTACGATGTCAAAGTGCAAAAGAATAACCATAATATATTCTTTCTTACACTGACAAGTAAAGTGGGAAAACAGACTCATTATATAACAATGATCAATACCCACATTAATGTTGGCAAATATGGTGCCAATCATGAAGACGAACATTCTGGGATCCCTGTTGATGATGTCTGAGCCTGACTGGTAGACCCAAGCTGTGCCCAGACCAAAGAACACCAGCGGGGTCACCAACGGACGCATGGCCGCCCAAAAGCCAAGCATCTTGCCAGTCTTGTCTCTGTATGACCTGAACACAAGCACAGACATAGCAGTGAGGAACAGCATACACTGATCATACACAGTTCTATTAGCCCCTTCACACCCAGATCTTTCCTTTGCTATAAAAATTGTATGTTGTCGAGCCATAAAACTACAAAAAAGTAACTGAATATACCAAATTAGTTAATCGACAAGGCTACTAAACAGGTCATATCTATAAAATCTTGCTTATATTCACTAAAAATCATCTAATGGTAGCCAAATTACAATGGACATTACGTTCTGGGTCTCAAGGGGTTAAGCAATACAAAATTGTATGAGTTACAGGAACAATGATAACAGGCATAAAACAAGGTTACTTACTTGTATATGTTCCAGAAGGACATAGGGACAGAGGTGCCCAGAGACCCGGCATACATCATCCCTTCAAACATCACGCCAGAAGAGAAGCCGCTTAAAACCTCAAACTTCCAGACGTTTTGCCCACAAAACCCTGTGACCAGATAGATGACGAAGATGATCTGTGGGGCAAACAAAGACACCTGACACGGCGACAAACACACGCTTAACCCCTTCATGCCCAGATCTTTCCTTTGCTATGAAAAATTGCATGTTGTCAGCCATAAAATTACGAAAAGTAACTGAATATACCAAATTATCTACTGGACAAGGATACGAAACAGGTCATATCTATAAAATATTGCTTATATTCACTAAAAATTGTCTAATGGTAGCCAAATTACAATGGAAATTACGTTATGGGTCTCAAAGGCTTAACACGACAACACATAGCAAAGCAACACCAAGCTCTCATCTCAGGCTCCAACATCTCAACATAAAAAATGCTGGGGAAAAAAGTTACCACCACTCTAACAGTTAATTTCTTCTCCCTTATTAAACATACCAAACCAACCCTGGATATTCTCATTACTCTAGCAATATGTTCGCTATCACAGCCTGGATCCTAACTACTACTGATGTGGGAAACAAAAATATGCGACACATCCAGTAAGAATGTTAATCCCTTGAGGGCGGCACTCACTACTTGGGAGAGATCGTACCCCCACGGGAGGAAGAGTATCTTGGTGAGGTACTTCTCCCAGTGTGAGGCATAGAAACACAGGATGACATTCCACAACACAAAGTAGAACCTGAGCGGCATAATACTGTAGTCGACCCGGCCAAAGACGGACCAGATGCAGGCGGGGATGAAGAAGGTGGTCCATGAGTCCAGGCCGTGGTCAAACAGCTCCCCCAACGGCCCACTTGTACCGGTCCGCCTCGCCTGCTTGCCATCAATCCCATCTGAGATACAACATAAGAACATAAGAAAATAAGGAAGCTACAAGAGGCCGCGAGACCTACACGTGGTAGTTCCTGTTACTTAACACTACCTACATCCACCTTTCATCCCCATCCATAACACTGTCTAGCCTCCTTTTAAAGCTCCCTATTGACTCCGCACTAACTACCTGACGACCGAGTCCATTCCAATCATTTACCACCCTATTCGTGAACCAGTTTTTCCCTATTTCCTTTTTAAATCTACACTAGATTTAAAGTTAGGCTACGCTAGAGATTTTAAAACAACACTAAAATGCTAATCACACTGTCTGGAAAGCTATTTGTTCCCTACGTCTTCTGCGATGTACTGGAAAATCATATGAGTCAAGGTGTATAAGCTGACCAGTCTCTTGTTTCATCTCAGGTCTTGGACACGGACTTACCTAAGGATAATACAAGACGAGAGAGAGAGAGAGAGAGAGAGAGAGAGAGAGAGAGAGAGAGAGAGAGAGAGAGAGAGAGAGAGAGAGAGAGAGAGAGAGAGAGAGAGAGAGAGAGAGAGAGAGAAGAGAGAAGAGAGAGGAGAGAAGAGAGAGAGAGAAGAGAGAGAGAGAAGGAGAGAGAGAAGAGAAGAGGACAGAGAGAGAGAGAGAAGAGAGAGAGATACAAGAGAGGATATTTATGACACACGACACGACAGAAGAAGAGAGAGAAAATTATCAATAGAAGGTATATTTTTCTATTTTTCGACACACAACAAGACAGACAGAGAGAGAAATTTATCAAGAAGGTATACTTTCCTATTCTTCGACACACAAACACACACACAGAATTTTTTACAATAGAAGGTATACTTTCCTATTTTTTTACACAAAACACACACACACAGAGAGAGAGAGAGAGAGAGAGAGAGAGCCTTGGACTGACCTAAGGTGTGAGCCATGAAGTGGTTGAAGGCGCACATGAACCACACCCAGCTGGGGATGTTGGGGTACTTGTCGCCCGGCGGGCCTTCACTCGACGCATAGTACCTGTAGTCAAATATGGCCAGCAACACAAAATTGGCCACTGTGAAGAGGAAACCCACAAAGGTGAGCACATTTGGAGCGATCCAGCGCGGGCAGATCTGTGAGGAAGAACACACACCCTCTCAAACCCTGTGTTACGACTTACTTATGATCAGTAACCACTCTTTTGTGGGATGGGGATACAGGCAAAGAGTGGGAGCAAGGATGAGAGGGAAGGAGGGAGGGAAGAATGATGGGAGAGAGGGAAGGAGGGAGGGAGGAAGGATGGAAGGGAAGAAGGATGAGAGGGTGGAAGGGGAGGAAGGGAAGAAGGAAAGAAGAAAAGAGGGATAAAGCAAAGAAATGAAGAAACTCTAAGGATAGGAAAATACAATGCAAACATGATACAAGTTACCAAATGACAACTAAACAATTTATCAAACTCCACTAAATTTCATTCATAAATTTTGTGAGTTTTAATAGATGCAAAATCACCCTTCACGTGAAGAGAACACACACACACACACACACACACACACACACACACACACACACACCCACACACACCCGTGGTTACCTTCACAACAGCGTTCCAGAAGGGGTGCATCACATAGTTGCTCAGCGGACTGGTGTCTATTGCACTGTACTGTGGAGGCAAGGGCAGGAAAGTCATCAAGGTCTAGACACACTAATAAAGAATATCTGTGATACAAAAACTAAAATCTAGTCCTCATGTAGCTGTCAATACGCCAGCATGGCATGTCTAAAGGCCGGGTCACACGGACACTTTTTCCGGCATCTTTTGTTATTTTGCTACCAAAAGATGCCCGCAGTGGTTGCAAAAAAATGCGTGTTTGTCACACGGCGTTTTGGCTACGAGCAATCTGCTGGCATCTTCCGGGACCCACAACCAAAACTAACATTATAGTTTTTGTTTTTATACGCCAGATTCTGATGGTATATGACTTTATTTTCAAGAATTTTGCTCTTCTACCTATTTTCGGTTCCAATTTTGATACAGTGAGTAAATAACTTTTTTTCCTAAGATTTGTTTTTTCCTTCACATTTTATCTTTTATTTTTATATACACCAGATTCTGATGGTATATGACTTTTTTTCAAAAAAAAATCTTTTCTTTCTATTTTCGGTTTTAATTTTGATACAGTGAGTAAGAAACTTTTTTTCCAGATTTTTTTTTTTTCCTTCAGATTTTCCTTTTTTTGTTTATATACGTCAGATTCTGATGGTATATGACTTCTTTTTCAAGAATTTTTCTCTTCTTTCTACTTTCGGTTTCAATTTTGATACAGTGAGTAATAAACTTTTTTTTTCCTGATATTCTTTTTTTCATTCATATTTTTGTTTTTTGTTTTTTTACGCCAGATTCTGATGGTATATGATTTTTTTCAAGAATTTTGCTCTTCTTTCTATTTTTGGTTCCAGTTTTGATCAGGGCTTGAAAAGGAAATTATTTTTCAAACGGTTCGTTCCGATCAGAAACAGTATTATTAATGTTTTGTTTTTCGTTCCTCCTCCAAACATAATGTTCCTGAACCGGTTAGAAAGAAATGAAAACCGGTTAGAATGTTATTCTCAAACCATGTATTACATATAGGTATAGCAAAAAATTTATTCATTTGTAATATCACCAACCCACTAATTAAATTAACCTAATCAATGAAATCAATGACTACATGTGGTACTCCAAGGACTCGAACCTCGGACACTCACACCAAAATTCGGCGCACCAAGCATTAGGCTATGAACACAGTTAAAAGTTTAAGAACATACTCACGATATATTATCCATTTTCGAATACTGGATATTAATCTAAGCATGTTCTTAAACCCAACTGCAGTATAATAGCTCAACGATTGCATGAATGGAAGGTGAAATAAAATAAGGGAACGTGATGCATATCACGAAGACAAAAATTCATAATTATAAAAGGTAGAAAATTGTCACTTCACAAATTAAATGAAAAGTGGTGCATATGTTACTATTTGAAACAAAACCACATCGTCAATTGCCAAGTGAACAAATACAGTAGACTTAATTGATGTATGTATGTAATACATATGTACTATTTACTTAAATAATTTGGCTACTGAAAGTGAAAAATGGATTATTGACCAAATATGGCATGGAACGAAAAAATTACATTTTTAACCGGTTACAAGGATTTTAGAATAGCGTTTTGGCTCCGGAACAGTAAATATTATAACGTTTTCGTTTCCGTTTTTGTTCCGAGCATAATTTCGTTCGTTTCGGTTTTAGTTTCCTTAAACCGTTTCAAAGCCCCGATTATTTATAAATCGGACATAAACCCGGATTATTAGACGGGAATCCGGACAAGTAGAATTATACTGTAGACTAATGTATCATTCATTCTTTACTGTATTTCTCAAATTCATTCTTTCATACAGTGCAATCAATACAGTACTGTATTTTTTAACTTTCTTGAAATTCAAACACTATTTATTATTAAATAATATCATACTGTATCGTATTTGAGTGAGTTTGGGTGTGCTATGGGGCCAGGGGCATACACACGTTTTTTAACCCTCGGTTAATCTGAACTTTTGGATAGTCCATTCAGGGGTCCCCCAATTGGTCCCATTCATAAAGGGTTTACTGTACATCGTTTTGCTCAATTATTAGTCCTTATGAAAGTTAGGTCTGCACTTCCCAAACTACAGCATTCCCTCACTAGAACATATTTTGGTTTTACAATTGATTTTAGTACACTTATAACCTGATTAAAGCAGTCTTGCTGATCAAAATTTTAGTTACACAAAAAAAATGTGTACAATTTTTTTTTTACACATGAAAGATTCAAAGCTACACAACATTGCTTGAAAAAAATTATAACAATCATAACAGTATGATTTTTTTTTTTTAAGCATTTACCTCCATCAAATGAAATTAGCAAAATATAGTATATATATATATATATATATATATAGTATATATATATATATATATATATATATAATATATATATATATATATATATATATATATATATATATATATATATACAGGAGAACCTCATTTAACCGGCATTTAAAACAACGGCAGCCTCAAAACAACGGCACTAATCGACCCAGGCATTTTTTTTTTTTTTTTTTTTTTTTTTTTCTCTCCGGGCCTCCAGCAGGGAGGACCACGGGCTAGCTTGAGCTCGTCAGAGAGATCCTGTGAAAAAAGAGAGGAGAGTGTTCGTGCTGCTGGCGTGCGACACGAGGACTAGCTTGTCCATCCTGACGAGGAGTGTGGGGCACTCAGCAGGATAACCCAGGCATTAATTAGGTATAATTATTTCAAAAACTGAGAAAATTGGCAGAAATTTAGTTCAAATTTGGCGGGGTACGCAGGGTTGGCAACCCTTTCATCCCTTTCACTGGTAAACTCTGGAACTCTCTTCCTGTTTCTAGTTTTCCACTTTCCTATGACTTAAATCTTTTCAAAAGAAGAGTAACAAGACACCTCCCGAACAAAATTGGCTCACCCCTCTTTTTTATTTTATTCTCTTACTGTCTTCTTTATAGGGACTGGCAACTAAGCGGGCTTTGTGTTACCCATTTTTGTTGTGCCCTTGGCCAGTTCCTTTAATGTATAAAAAAAAAAAATAATAAATAAATAAAAACAAAAAAACAAAAAAACAAAAAATGGGATTTTGGGCGATTCCATAAGAGTAACTCTCAAAACAACGGCAAAATGAGTTATCCGGCATGCGCTCCCCCCCCCGAGGGTGCCGGATAAACGAGGTTTTCCTGTAATATATATATATTATATATATAATATATATATATATATATATATATATATATATATATATTAATATATATATATATATATATAGTATAGTAAAATTGTTTTGACACTCTGTCATCATTCTGTTTGTGAGGATCGTCAGGTTAACACATCTTTGGACTTCAAATCATATCCATTTTCCCTAGATCTAGGGAATTTTTACAATATCCCTAACTCAAAAACTGTGGTTGCAACGCATATTTTGTACCCCAGCTAAATATCCCGCATTCCACCAGGTCCCCAAGCTTGTTTTGGGGAAGAGGGGGAGTATGGGCAAACACTAGAATAATAAAATAAACAATTTTGAACCTAACCTAACCTAACCTTTACCTAACATAACCTAACCTCTACCTAACCTAACCTAACCTTTACCTAACATAACCTAACCTTTACCTTAGAAGAAAAAAAAATTGCGACAGCAACGGTTAGCAGATTAATTCAAAACACATCAAAACTCGCCAGAAAAAAATTGTTTCGTCCACCAAACTGAATTCGATGTTCATCTGGAATAATACCCCAAACTATTCAGTAAAAGTAAGTTTGGTAAGGGTAATAATGGACGAGGACTTCGCGGTCGTTTTCAGAGACACCGACTATTTTTTCCTGGCCTACAATAGGTGCTTTTTTGGATAATTTATAGTTTCACCCAACCAACGATTTTCTGATGCGCCTTATGCTTTTCTGGTGTGTTTTTATGTGTTTTGAATGAATCTGCTAACCGTTTAGGTACTAGATAAAGGTTAGTTGTTGTTTTTTGTTTTTTTAGTTAGGTAAAGGTTAGGTTAGGTATAGGTTAGGTTAGGTTAGGTATAGGTTAGGTATGGGTTAGGTTAGGTTAGGTATAGGTAAAGGTTAGGTTAGGTTTAGGTTCATCTTTTTTTCTTTCATTTTTGCCAAAAAAAAAAAAAAAAAAAAATTGCGACAGAAACAGTTAGCAGATTCATTCAAAACACATAAAAACACACCAGAAAAACATAAGGCGCATCAGAAAATCGTTGGTTGGGTGAAACTATAAATTGACCGCTTTTTCTAATGAAGATAGTTTTATTTTGCTCAAACCCATAAAAAAAAAAAATTTAAATCATCACCGAATGTTACGGTACCGTTTCAATTAAAAACACTACGTAAATCTCCATCAGAAAAAGCACTAGAACTTGGCCGGGAAAAATTTGTCAGGATCTTATAGGTTTTAATGAAACCTAACCTAACCTAACCTTATAGGTTTTAATGAAACCTAACCTAACCTTATAGGTTTTAATGAAACCTAACCTAACCTTATAGGTTTTAATGAAACCTAACCTAACCTTAACCACAAAGTACTATACCTAACCTAACCTTAAAGGTTTCATTAAAACCTATAAGGTTAGGTTAGTTTTCATTAAAACCTATAAGGTTAGGTTAGGTTTCATTAAAACCTATAAGACCCTAACTAATTTTTCCCGGCCAAGTTTTAGTGCTTTTTCTGATGGAGATAGTGTTTTTAATGGAAACGGTAACATAAAATTCGAGGATAATTTTTTGTTTTTTTGTTTATGGGTTTGCGCAAAATAAAACTACCTTCATTAGGAAAAGCACCTATTGTAGGCCAGGAAAAAATAGTCGGTGTCTCTGAAAACAACCGCGAAGTCCTCGTCCATTATAACCCTAAGTTTTGGCCTCGAAATCGGTGAAAGCCCATTACCGAAATTGTACTTATGTATCGATATTATCATTCGCCATGGGAAATGAGGTTCAAAAGACTCCGAATGAGGAGATCAACACTATGAGACAGGTAGAATTGTCAGGCTCGAGGATGACCTAAATAATTATAATACCCTTCTGACTTTCTCTAATCGTGACGTATATGGGTACGGCTGCCGTATCTCTAAGCGCGGTAGCTATGGGTACGGACCTGTATCTATAGCCGCAGGGTTGCCTGTATTTCAGCATTTGTTTACACCCACACTCCCAGCCTCCCCCGCACCACACCCACACACGCCACCCACCTTATAGTTCTCAAAGCCCAGCAGCTGCTCAGGCGCCAGGTACTTCTGAGCCGCCATTGCGTCCTCTTCCCGTCCACTGAGACACTCGGGAAACAAGAATAAAGTCACTAGGACCACCGCATGACTGCCTGGCTGCCGCGCCCTCCCGCTGCCTTCTCGCCAATACCTCGAACCTGAGCTCGAGTTGGGAGTCACGCCATGTTGTTGTTGTTGTTAAAGGGCAAAGTTAAAGGGCAGTTGTTGTTGTTGTTGTTGTTGTTAAAGGGATGTTGTTGTTGTTGTTGTTGTTGTTAAAGGGCTGTTGTTGTTGGTGGTGGTGGTGTTGTTAAAGGTCAGAAGTTAAAGGGCAGTTGTTGTTGTTGTTAAAAGGTAGTCGAAGTTTAAAGGGCAGTTGTTGTAGTTAAAGGGCAGAAGTTAAAGGGCAGTTGTTGTTGTTCTTCTTCTTAAAGGGCAGAAGTTAAAGGGCTGTTGTTAAAGGGCAGTTGTTGTTGTTGTTGTCGTTTACATGTCCCATTATTGAAGGGAAAAGGTTGGCATGGACATCGGGAACTCCTGTAAATAATAAAAGGATAAACAATATTAATCAGCAAGCACAATATAATCTCATCAGTTTTTTGTCTCTTTACACAGATCTATAAGTGTCTTGCACGTGACGTCACAGCCCTTGTTGTGGCTGCGACAGGCGCGGGAGATGCGAGCTGGAGGCCCAACAAACTCCACTTGCCGCCCGTGTTTGCCAGCTTATGGTAATTTTCCCCTACCAAATATATGTTTATCAGTATAAAAGATATACTGTTATCTTCGGAAATGCTTCTTCTATAATATTATCAAATAAAAATCCGTAAAACACTCTGAAGAAAGGCCATTATGAGACTCAAGAAATATGCATGAACTTAATATTCACCAACTCCAGCTCCCATTTAATATTTTGCGAGTAAACTTTTTACAGGGACAATATCAATAGAAGCAGAATTTCATTAGCTTTCCATTGATATTTTTCGTTTTCTGATAAATAAATTAGAACCATGCATAAATTAGCGTTAACTAAATAAATAACATCATGAAATCGGGTAATTTTTACCGATTGATGAGGTTATTTATTTAGTTAACGCTAATTTATACATGGTTCTAATTCATTTATCAGAAAACAAAATATATCAATGGAAAGCTAATGAAATTCCGCTTCTATTGATATTCTCCATGTAAAATGTTTTCGAGCAAAATATTAAATGGGAGCTGGCGTTGGTGAATATTAAGTTCATGCATATTTCTTGAGTCTCATAATGGCCTTTCTTTAGTGTGTTTTACGGTTTTTTATTTGATAATATTATAGAACAAACATTTCCGAAGACAACAGTATATCTTTTATACTGATAAACATATATCTGGTAGGGGAAAATGACCATAAGCTGGCAAACACGGGCGGCAAGTGGAGTTTGTTGGTCCTCCAGCTCGCTCCGACGGGCGGTATTTGGCTTGAAGACGCTAGGTCGTGACGTCAGTGCAAGACACCTATAGCGCACCATCCAATCTCTTCCTGTCATTTTTTAAAGCACCTCATTCATTTCACATCCCATTTAAGACAGAATCACTTGCATCCATCATCTCCATTCGATCTGTTCGTGTTATAATGCACGCATTTTCGTGTTGATAACCAATAATCTTGCTGTTGATACCGTTTACATCGGTGTGTTATCTTCTCATCTTCATCACAACCTCCTCACTCAACCTTAAATACAGCAAAGGATGGTGTAGTAGCGTTCATTACTCTCCCCCTCTCCTGTATGTGCTGTATCATGCCGCCTATTTCAATGACGCAAGCTATATAATACCAGCGAGTTTACATAATCCGAGGTGACGCAAATTACCAAATGACTTGCAAACTTCCTCAGTGCAACCAAGGCCATTAATTAGATTTAGCTACTTGCGTGTGTGTGTCGACCTCCTTTTATATACTGTTCACCGGATTGAGTAAAGTTTGTAATGTACCGAATCGATAAGAACATAAGGAAGCTACAAGAAGCCATGAGACCTACCGTAGATAACACTATAGTCGCCAGTCACTTGCCACTGCACCAATGTCGCCAGGCGCCATATATTACGAATTTTAGCATCACTACAGACTTTTATGTGCCACTGAAGACGCATGCACAGTAGTTTATATTATGTACATCACACTACATGTCTTCAGTGGCACATAATAAGTCTGTAGTGATGCTAAAATTCGTAATATATTGTGCCTGGCGACATTAGTGCAGTGGCAAGTGACTGGAAACTATATGTGTTATCTAAGCTACAAGAAGCCACGAGACCTACACGTGGTATATACTTCCTTCGCGATTGCATTGATATTTCTCATCTTCACCTTGTACTCCCCCCCTCTGACGGTGTATCATGTCTTTGAAGGTAAACAGGGAAGGTGAGACAGGTGAACCACTGATAAGGCTGCAGATAAAAGCTACACATACTGTTTTGAATGTCCTTATCTTTCCCAGGTGTCTCCGGGCCTAAGCAACTCAGCTTATCGCAACAACCGGCTTATCAATATCGTATGAAAGTTTATGCACAAAGCAGGGATTATATAAGTATCCATTTTCCTTTAGTGTAGCAGAGGAACCAATGATAGGTACAAAAATATAGTACCCTGTATGATTCATTTTCGACTTTGACCTTAAATACTAAATATGGACTCTCTTAATCACCACGAGTCAAGTCCTTTCAATCAGTGGTGTGACTTTCCTATCATTCACAATCACAATCACTGACCTCCACACTAACACATGGTTCCTGCTGTGGTCATGGTTGCACTCATACCAATGTGATGCTTTTGTGTTGCTGCTTCCATAAGAACATAAGAAAATAAGGAAGCTACAAGAGGCCGTGAGACCTACACGAGGTAGTTCCTGTTACAGTACTTAACTCTACCTATATTCACCTCTCTTCCTCATTCATGAATTTATCCAGACTCCTTTTAGACTTCCCTTCCTTCCCACCTTCTTTTTCCTTTAGAGTACTGAAAGGGTAAGGGGAAAAAAGTAAGGAAAGAGGGATAAATATATATAGTTACTGCCTCTAGGCTATTATATGATGGGCTTGGAATAAGGAGTCAGTTTAGTGTATAGAAAATATTATATTTTCTCAGCTTATAAACTTCTACAGAATGTTAAAAAAATGTAAATATATTAGAGATGACAGGATGATAATGAAATCTTTTAGATAGACAAATTTTGGATGTGAAGAAACATGAAAACATAAACCAAGACTTGTAACTAATATCTAATGGTAAGAATAACTAAATTTGTGCACGTGAACTTATAACGATTAGGACAATGAGAACTCGTCAAGTATCTTACAAATAACATTCTACATTATATGGATGATCTAACCTATCCTCCTTAAGCAGCCAGTGTGATGAGGTTCTGTAGATGAAGTGAAGATTGTCTCTGTGCAACTGTTAATAAAAAAAATCATAGGGAGTCTCGAAAGTATTGCTGTACTTTTCTTTTTTATCAATATGGCAAACTTGATGAAAGTATCTGAACAATGTTTGCTCTCCAAGTAATTGCTTTTTAAATTACTCTTAACCCCTTGAGGCCCAGAACGTATCTTTCCATTGTAATTTAGCGACCATTATAGACGATTTTAATTAATATAGGCAAAATTTTATAGATATCACCTGTTTTGTATCTTTTTCCACTAGCTAATTTGGTATATATTATGATACTTTCCTTAATTTTATGGCTAACATCAGACGATTTTAGGTATCAAAGGAAAGATCTGGGTTTGAAGGGGTTAATATGAATGGTAATGAATGGTAACCTATTAAAAGCATTAGCTACATCTTTATAAAACATTCCCTAATAAAGTCATATAAGAAACAAGCTGACCAAAGCATAATTCACCTTCAATTTGCAACACATGTCTGCAGTAACAATACTTCTGGGAGACTCAGTAAATAGAAGACATTCAAGCAGATTAAGGTTAGGTGTGAAGGAACCAGAGTTAGGAAGACAGCAAACAGGAATAAGTGAGAGAAAGAACAGAAGGCAAAGATTGTAAGAAGCAGGAATTATAATAGAAGGCAAAGATTGTAAGAAGCAGGAACTATAATAGAAGGCAAAGATTGTAAGAAGCAGGAACTATAATAGAAGGCAAAGATTGTAAGAAGCAGGAACTATAATAGAAGGCAAAGATTGTAAGAAGCAGGAACTATAATAGAAGGCAAAGATTGTAAGAAGCAGGAACTATAATAGAAGGCAAAGATTGTAAGAAGCAGGAACTATAATAGAAGGCAAAGATTGTAAGAAGCAGGAACTATAATAGAAGGCAAAGATTGTAAGAAGCAGGAACTATAATACTTGGAAAGGATAAGGTGAAGGCTTTACATATCGTGGCCAACCCTTGAGTGTGTTCTTAAAAAAAAAAAAAAAAAAAAAAAAAAAAAAAAGGGGGGGGGGGGGGGGTTATTAGCATTTGAACAAAATACCAGAATGACATGAACAAGCTTTTCTCTCTTGGTCAGTAACTGTACATTGCTATAATTGAATTTATCTTCACTCCTTTACTAGGAAATATATATATAGTCACTTATCAGTCATATGGGTAGGAAAGAAAACCAGGACGAGCCTCAAACAGTGGTATGCAATTCACTGTAAGCCAAGTAAGAGCCTCGCCGTGATATTAATACTGTTCTTTCTCTTAACTACACGTACCACCACAACACACACCAATACACATCAATGAACTGCATGATACACCATCACCCGGCAAGACAAGTTCTAATGCTATCATGCTGGTTAACAGTCTGCAGATATTTACTTTACTGAGTTACCTTCACCACTCTGTTCCCTCACTGTCTTCTAAATGTCAGTACTCCATTACATAAAATTATATAAGAAAAAAACAGCTTAAGGTAAGGTATAACACATATTTTGACATCTGTTTAATATTCTTCAAAGAATCTATGATTCTTTAAATCATGATTAAATAGTAAATGTAAAAAAATATATCTTTAAAAAGAACAAACAAATTATGATAATTATATACTGTAGGCTACCTATCTGTTGACAAGAACGAAGTGGGGCTAAATAACATCGTTATTGAATGTGACACAACCTATGAGCATCATCAAGACCATTCATAAGACTTGCATTAAAAATATAGATGGTATCGGTACATAATCTGCATGGAATGTAATATTCAAATAAACATATTATGGGAAGGAATACTAGATTGATTAGTTTTTCAAATTATTTGGGGAGGCAGGACATCCTTCATTAGATCTACACACACAGACACACACACACACACAGCTACATCCTCCCTTATACTCCCAGAGCCTTAGTAAGCTGTACAGATGCTCATTATGGTATACTTTTAGCATGTACAGGTATCTTGACATTACCTGTACGCGCCATGTATATATACACATCCAGTACTCTGTCAACTATGTACTAGTCTACAGATCGTGAGTGAATCAAGAGGAATGCATAAATACTGTATAGGATGTGATTGCAACACCTAGGGAATACAGTAAGCCGTTTGTACATAATTATTATATCATTTTTTCAAGAAAGAAATGAATATCCAGTCACATATTTCATATATATAACTGAATAAATATAACCACCAGAGATATTACACGATATATTATAAAATCTTTTCATTAAGTAAAATATAAACAAATAAAACGTCAGATCATTCAGCAGATTTTCTGTATTTAATTACTAGAATACTATTACTCTGAAGGACCATAAATATTATATACCTTTAACTGTATATTTGTCACCCAAACCCACATGTGCATGAAAAGGTTACATATGTACATTGATCTACACGTATATATAATGAGATTTGCAGCTTAAGAATATATGTACTACTAATACCTATCTATTCCATGCTAGCATAGCACACATGCTTCACACATAATACTGTCACTAAGTATATCTGATCTATCACTCGTCACTGTAAATGCTTTAGTCATTGCTGAATGTACAGACAAATGACACTGTAAAAACACACATATATACGGGTCTCTGATGGCAGGGATGCACGCACACTGCAAACCCACATACATACACACACCCACACGCACACTGCAAACCCACATACATACACACACCCACACGCACACTGCAAACCCACATACATACACACACCCACACGCACACTGCAAACCCACATACATACACCCACCCACACGCACACTGCAAACCCACATACATACACACACCCACACACACACTGCAAACCCACATACATATACACACCCACACGCACACTGCAAACCCACATACATACACACACCCACATGCACACTGCAAACCCACATACATACACACACTGCAAACCCACATACATACACACACCCACATGCACACTGCAAACCCACATACATTACACACCCACACACACACTGCAAACCCACATACATACACACCAACCCACTGCACACTGCAAACCCATACATACACACACCCACAGCACACTGCAAACCCACATACATACACACACTGCAAACCCACATACATACACACACCCACATGCACACTGCAAACCCACATACATACACACACTGCAAACCCACATACATACACACCCACGAACTGCAAACCCACATACATACACACCCAGCACCTGCAAACCCACATACATACACAACGCACACTGCAAACCCACATACATACACACACCCACATGCACACTGCAAACCCACATACATACACAACTGCAAACCCATCACCCACCCCCACCTGCAAACCCACATACATACACACACTGCAAACCCACATACATACACACACTGCAAACCCACATACATACACCACCACGCACCTGCAACCCACATCATACACACCTGCAAACCCACATACATATACACCACCCACACGCACACTGCAAACCCACATACATATACACACCCACACGCACACTGCAAACCCACATACATATACACACCCACACGCACACTGCAAACCCACATACATACACACACCCACACGCACACTGCAAACCCACATACATACACACCCACACGCACACTGCAAACCCACATACATACCCCACACCCACACGCACACTGCAAACCCACATACATATACACACACCACTGCAAACCCACATACATAACCCCCACACGCACACTGCAAACCCACATACACTACACACCACACCCACACGCCCACACTACCAAAAACCCACATACATATACACACCCACACGCACACTGCAAACCCACATACATATACACACCCACATGCACACTGCAAACCCACATACATATACACACCCACATGCACACTGCAAACCCACATACATATACACACTGCAAACCCACATACATATACACACTGCAAACCCACATACATACACACACCCACACTGCAAACCCACATACGTACATACACACACGCTAACGAACACTGCAAACCCCCATACACACACCCACACGCAAACTGCAAACGCACATACATACACACACCCACACGCACACTGCAAACGCACATACATACACACACCCACACGCACACTGCAAACGCACATACATACACACACCCACACGCACACTGCAAACGCACATACATACACACACCCACACGCACATACATACACACATACACTCACACAAACCTCAGATTATATATTTCATAAAATGCAGAGGTAAGAAATTGATTAAATTGTTGAAGTCGGTAATATGTATCCAGCTATGTTTCTCTTAGTTTTCATGCAAACTATAGGCTACATATTCAGCTCAAGGTTATGGTTTCTTGATTATTTGTGAAAGTTTGAAGAGATAGTTTCCTTAGCTGCAAATCAACCTGATGCAGGTCTGTAAGCTTAGTGGCCCATCACTCTTCATTAACTGCTGAGGTATAAACAAACACCTTTTCATAGCCACCTGGAGTCTTGAAGAGCAATGTAACAATATATTATAAAGCAATCAAGAATTCATCAACATAAATACATTTCCAATTCTAATATATTATGTCTTGTTTTTCCTTAATTTGCTTAATAAATCTGTACATAAAATTAAAAAAGAAGTCATTAAACCCTTGACACCCAGAACGTAATTTCCATTGTAATTTGGCTACCATTAGACAATTTTTGTGAATATATATCAATATTTTATAGATATGACCTGTTTAGAATCCTTGTCAACTAACTAATTTGGTATACTCAGTTACTTTTCGTAATTTTATAGCTTTCAACACACAATTTTTTATTCAGCAAAGGAAAGATCTGGGTGTGAAGGGGTTAAGGGCAGTATGAGAGGAAACTTTAAGCTCTACTTGCGACTTGAGAGAACTCTTCGATATCTGAGTCGCCAGAGTCGGGAGCGTCGTGATCCAGGTCCTCGGTGGCGACCTTCTCAAAGCCGTGGTGTTTGTTGATGAGGGAGCCAATGTTGAGGCCTTTGTCGTGCTTCCTGGGGTGGGAGCGCAGCAGAGAGCCAAGCGACCCGTTGTTCATGTTGCGCACCTTAAGACGACCTGTAAGATGGGGTAGAGGTAGAGGTTTGCAAATCAAGTAATATTTACCATCTTAACCCCTTGAGACCCAGAACGTAATTTCTATTGTTATTTTGGGAGCCATTGACGATTTTTAGTGACTATAAGCAATATTTAAGATATGACCTGTTTAGTATCCTCGTCCACTAACTAATTTGGTAGATTCAGTTACTTTTCGTTATATTATGGCTAACAACAGACAATTTTTTATAGCAAAGGAAAGATCTGGGCGTGAAGGGGTTAAGAAGCTTCATTCTTAGTTCTAGGTTCCCATTTTATTCTCCGATGGTTATTATGTGATGCAAACAAACATAAGACAACACTAAGAAAGAGAGAAAGAAATTAAAAGACAGAATAACAGAAGACAACTAACTAAAGACCCAGACAGCAAGAAGAGAGACATCAGGGAGTGCCGATAAAAGAGGCCAGACTCCCGACCCACAACTGAACTGAACTGACCTGTCCTTCGCGCTCTGATGATGAGGGCGAGCACGGTGAGGACGACGAGGGGGATGGTGAGCAGACCGAGCACCACCGTCGACACCCCCACCGAGGACCAGTTGCTGATGTAGAACATGGAACTCCGCTGTGCCTTGGCTGGGGTCGAGGGAAGGAGAATAAAATATATAAATCAGTTTTCTCATCATTAGTTTGACATCAATTTTACATCATTAGTTTGACATCATTTTTACATCATTAGTTTGACATCATTTTTACATCATTAGTTATTTCATTCAAGGGAAAAGGTTGGGAGGAATTAGCTATTAAGTTTATAACAATAGGATTTTGAAAGAGATCAAATGATTTTTTTTTTTTTTTTTTTTTTTTTTTTTTTTTTTTTTTTTTTACATCACAAAGGACTGGCCAAGGGAAAAAAAAGTGTGACCTCCACTCACCCTCAGGAATCGGGTCAGCCTTCACCTTTACTGGGGTCAGCTTGGAGGCATTGGCGACCTTCATGTATACCTTGACGCCAGAGTCTGAGGGTCAAACAGAGCGCATCATGTTAGCTTGAGTAAATAATTGTATAGATAAATGCCCTTCAGTTATGTCTGTCCCTACAAAGGAGAATTGTGATGCATGCTTGGGAATGTATTGATTTATGAGGATGAAAACATTCACAAAATACTGAACAGGCATAACTATAGCATTTTAGGATTCTCATAAGATCCAAAAATAAACTGACACCCAACAATGATACTATCTACATTTATACTCATAGGTTTGAATTTATGAGTCAGTAATCTAATGTTAACTTTATTTCTGATCTCTGTTACAAGTGTAGTCAAAAATGTTAAGTCAGAGAGTTACTTTACCTTGCCACTAGTCAAGAGGTCATGCTTAGGTCTTCATCACAGTCACAAGGCATTCAGCAGTGTTAGTCTTTCCTTCCAGTCTTTACGGCACAACACTACACATCACTCATTGGGTCACACTCTCATCACTCACTATCAGTACAATATATCAGGACCTATATTGTGTGGACATAGGCCATGTGTGGTCTGGCAGTAAATATTTACCAATCCATGAGCTTGTGAACACTTTGATGGAGCTTCAAGTATGTAAGCAAAAACATTTGTATATCACCTAATTTTCAGACTGCGTTGATAAAATCAACAACACACATCCCTTATACCAAAGTTGGTCATATATCAGACCCCAAATCTCTAAATTAAGGGAATCATATATGAAAACAATATAAGATTTCTAAGATATAAAATAATCATAATCTGGGAATCAGATATTAAGTTGGATGACAATTTAAGCATCTCAATACCATCACTGCCTCCAGCATCTCTATCAGAGCCACCATGCCTCATGGCTGTCCCCGAGTACTGTCTTCCCTCTAATTCAGTCCCAGAAATTGAGTGTAAGAGTTATCAACTGTCACACATTTAGTTCCTGCCACAAAGCTGTATAAGTTTTCTTTTTCAAGTTTAACAGGAGCTTCCATTTTACGTCAAAGTTAAAAAACGTACGAAAATGTCATGAGTTCATTCACACCTGATCCTAGGTGATCATGGCGCCACAATTTATACATAACGTAACTGTCATAATTAATCGTTTACTGTCATAACGTCTCTGAGGAAGTAACAACTGTAGCAGTCAGCAGTCAAACAACACTTCCACATACAGTCACTGACTTACAATAAACTTGGCAGCCAACAGTATCTAGGGAAACATAATCTAATCAGCATAACCTTAGAGAAAGATGAAATATAAATTATGATACAATAAATAAACAATCACTGGATACATAAAAATAACCGAGAATGCCTTAGAGATAGTTAAGCCAAATATAATAAATAATAACAGCAAACCGACTAACAAAGAATATACAGACAGTGAAATCACATTATTGATTCAGACTGTTAAAAGAGGCGAATGGAAAAAAAATTGGTGACACGTTGCATGAGTGTGGGTGTTGGAGCCTTGGAGGGGGGCGATCCGTGCTCTGAGACACAACACACAAGCCAGTCATTAGTCATTACATCCTCACTCCCCCTTGTCAACACCTTATCCCTTCCTGATAGATGTACACAAACTATACTGTATTGAGTTAGGCAAGGTCATTCAATATAGCTTAGTCCTGGCCACTCCACTTCCCCCGGCGGTCTGGGTAGCTGAGATACTTGTTATTGGCGAGCATTTTATGTTAACTAGTACTTACCCACTCGGAGGTATACCCCAGCCCACCGGGGAAGTGGAGTTGCTGGGATTAAGCTATCGTGAGTGTCCTTGCCAAAATGAATACAGTAGCAGCTATAGCTCCTCATAAGTCAAAGTACCCTCTATTCCTTTTAAAGCATCACCACAGTCTTCTAAGATGCAGCACATTACTCTCTAGTTTGTCTTCAGTCTTTGCTATAATTCAAAATCAGTATATGATAAAGAACAATCTAGTTCAGTTATGACTTGTATAAAATCTGTGACAATTCTTTGCTGCATCAAAACATATATTTCCCTTAAAGTCAGGAGCATACATTCATTTCAAGGAACAGTTGTTAGGACGCCTGATCTGACAGGGTGAGTCTCGGCAACATAGTGTAAATGAACTAGGTCTGATGATCTATTCACTTCAACAGCAGATCCTTGTTAATGTACTACCCAACATGGGCTTCACAGTTATACTACCCTATTACTAACTTCACAACCAGCCACAGATCACTACTCTCGTACATCGTACTCACCACACACCATTTAAACTACTACAACACCAGTACACTATAAAACTACTACTACTACTACTACTACAACTACTACTACTACTACACTACTACACTACATACTACTACTACTACTACACATCACTACTACTACTACTACTACTACTACATCACTACTACTACTACTACTACTACTACTACTACTACTACTACTACTACTACTACTACTACTACTACTACTACTACTACTACTACTACTACTACTACTACTACTACTACTACTACTACTACTACTACCAGTCAATAAAACAAAAACAGTAGAAACAAAAGCATGCACAGAAAAGAAAAAAAATACTACTACTCTACTATACTACTACTACTACTACTACTACTACTACTACTATTACTATACTACTACTACTACTACTACTATCACTACTACTACTACTACTACTACTACTAATACTAATACTACTACTACTACTACTACTACTACTACTACTACTACTACTACTACTACTACTACTACTACTACTATTACTTCTACTACTACTACCAGTCAATGAAATTTACTGTCACTTACCATTCACAAACTTCCACAGGTTGTTGGGGCCGATCTCAGCGACATACACTTCTCGGCCATCAGGGGAAACTATGATGTCATGGGGGTTGCTGAGTCCCTGGGAGGAAGATAGGATTTTAGGAAGGTTTTTAGTTAGGTTTTAGGAAGGTAAACATAGGCATAATTTTAAGCATGAGACCTTAAGAGTTTTATTTATTGTTATCATTCCTCTTTTGTTGCTCCTGAAGCTATTTTTTTTGCTATTTTCCTTATGCTATTTTTTTATGCTATTTTTTTTTTTTTTTTTTTTCACTTGTCTAATTTTTTCTTTCGGTTTTTCTGTGTTTAGTTTGAATTCTAAGTGGTTTTTTTATTGTTTTTTTATTTTGCCTCGTTTTTTATATATTTCAGTTTTTTAATATTTTTTATATATTTCAGTTTTTTAATGGTTTTTTTTTTTTTTTTTTTTTTCCCTTCTGTTTTTTAATGTTTTTTATTTGTTTTTTTATTTGTTTTTTAATTTGTTTTTAATTTCTATGTTTTTTAATGTTTTTTTTATTTGTTTTTTAATGGTTTTTTTTATATATTTCTGTTTTTTAATGGGGTTTTTTTATATTGTTTTTTAATGGTTTTTTTTTATATTTCTGTTTTTTAATGTTTTTTTTTATATATTTCAGTTTTTTAATGTTTTTTTTTATTTCTGTTTTTTAATGTTTTTCTTATTTATTTTTTGATGGGGTTTTTTATTTCTGTTTTTTAATGTTTTTTTTTTATTTCTATGTTTTTCAATGTTTTTTTTATTTATTTCATTTTTTTTAATGCTTTATGTTTCTTGCATTTTTGGGAGGGGTATTTTTTTTTTTTTTTTGAGGGGGGAAGTTAAGATAGAAAAAAAAGATTGCCTCGTTAAAAAAATAGACTATAAATCATGGTGATGGTGTTTCCCATTTTATTCTCCGATGGTGTATTCTGTGATGCAAACAAACATAAGACAACACTAAGAAAGAGAGAAAGAAATTAAACAACAGAATAACAGAAGACAACTAACTAAAGACCCAGACAGCAAGAAGAGAAGACAACTAACTAAAGACCCAGACAGCAAGAAGAGAAGACAACTAACTAAAGACCCAGACAGCAAGAAGAGAAGACAACTAACTAAAGACCCAGACAGCAAGAAGAGAAGACAACTAACTAAAGACCCAGACAGCAAGAAGAGAAGACAACTAACTAAAGACCCAGACAGCAAGAAGAGAAGACAACTAACTAAAGACCCAGACAGCAAGAAGAGAAGACAACTAACTAAAGACCCAGACAGCAAGAAGGGAAGACAACTAACTAAAGACCCAGACAGCAAGAAGGGAAGACAACTAACTAAAGACCCAGACAGCAAGAAGAGAAGACAACTAACTAAAGACCCAGACAGCAAGAAGGGAAGACAACTAACTAAAGACCCAGACAACAAGAACAGAAGACAACTAACTAAACACCCAGACAGCAAGAAGAGAAGACAACTAACTAAAGACCCAGACAGCAAGAAGAGAAGACAACTAACTAAAGACCCAGACAGCAAGAAGAGAAGACAACTAACTAAAGACCCAGACAGCAAGAAGGGAAGACAACTAACTAAAGACCCAGACAGCAAGAAGAGAAGACAACTAACTAAAGACCCAGACAGCAAGAAGAGAAACATCAGCGAGTGCCGATAAAAAAGGAAAAAAAAAACCTCCCGAACCACAACAGAACTAACCTGTCCTTCGCACTCTTACCTCATTCTTAGGGCTGAAGGCTCCCAGAAGCTCCCCTGACGTGAAGTCCACCTCATACACCATCACCTTCTGCGTGCCCAGCAGTGACGGACCATTCACGGCAAAGATCTTACCACCTGTAAACATATACATGCCTATATTATTCCACTATTTATTACACAACACTTGAAAAACTTAATACTTAATAGTACATAAATATATACAAAGAAAGGTAGCTGTATAAAAACTTTTAGGAAAGAGAAAAACAACAACTGTACAACAACTTGAGGCCCAGAACGTATTTTCCATTGTAATTTGGGTACCATAAGACAATTTTAGTGAATATAAGCAGTTTTATAGATATGACCTGCTTAGTACCCTAGTCCATTAGTTAATTTGGTACATTCAGTTACTGTTCGTTATTTTATGGCTAACAACAGACAATTTTATTTGGCAAAGGAAAGAGCCGGGCGTGTAGGGGTTGAGGAGAAAAAAAATCAATGTTCAAGATGGCGGGGGAGTGATTTCTTCTTTGTCTTGCGTGCCATCCTACAAGTGTGAGAAACAGCCAGATGCATGAAAAAAAAACCATATACGTAATTTACTTTATTTTTTCCACAGAGGCCATAATTTCCCTTACCAAAAGCCGGGGTGTAGCTGACAGAAAAGAGACGGTTTCCCCACGCATCAAACTTGAACTGCCTGGCAAACTTCCCCAGCGTGGTGGTGAAGCACTGCACTCTGCCATTCTCCCTGTCTGCCACACACACCTCCCCCTCGTTGTCTGCCAGGGTCAGGGCGTGGGGGATGCTGAAGGTGCCGGGCGCGGGCAAACTGTTCCTCAAACCTGGAAGAAAATTGGAATTCCTAATATTCTTGAAATCATAATAATCAAATGAAAGTCTTTGAGGATGAAAAAAAAGAGAAAAAACCTATGAAATCAGGCAAAAAGATGATCTGTTTAGTTTCATTATTTCAGATTATGTGATGAGATGTAGACCAGTTTTAGCTTCTTGCATCATGTACTTCCCTCCTCTCCACACACATTCAGGTGCCTGAGTGACTTTGGAGGTTGAAAAGATGCACGAGACAAGCAGTTAATACGCAAACAACTCAAGAGATCTCATACAGCACCTGATAAAACAACTAACAGGAATAAAAAAGAAAGATATGCAAAGTAAATTTCAACCGATGAGGAGTTGAAGATGCCCGACACATAAACAGTACAAAGAAAAAATACTTCTTCTTCTTTCTGTTTAACGTTAGATTTTCCCATAATATCTTACGAGGTTAGACGGCCGATGATACGCTCCCAACTATCTCTATCCATTGCCTCTACTTCTACTACCTCTACAAAGAAAAAGTACATAGATAAAAAAGTAATAACGATTAAGAAAAGAAACCTAGAACAAACAACTTAGGAAGGAAGATTTGACTGCATGAAATAATACAAGAAAATAAAACCTAGTTAGAACATTTGTAAAAGCTGTAAGTGTTTTGCCATCTAAATCCTGCATTAGATAGGGTTAGAAATTAGATGGAAATTAGATAGATTAATACTCTGCACCAGCAAGGGAGGGTGTGATTCCTGAGAACAGCTGAGAAAATAACTTACCAAAAATATTTCTCCTGGTTTGCTTTCCAAATTCACGCAGAATTTTTCCATCTGCCGAGTACTTAATGATTCTGGCATTGCAGTAACCATCAGACACAAAGAAATCCCCGGTGCTCATCACCGCCACTCCTGTTGGCTTGCAGAAATGCGTGTCATCACTTCCCGGCTCAAACCTGAAGTTGATAAAACCAAATTATTAGGATCATCATAACTTAATACAGCGAGGACAAAGACACTTAAGGAATATCAATTATATTGAGTCAGGAGGAAAGTCTGATCCCTGAAATTAAACACACAGGTGAGTACAAGCCGTTCAACAATAGTATTCTGAACTATTACACAAACTCTATTTACTCAGCTCTGGACAGAAATACAGAGTCAAGTAGTGAGGTGTTGTGAACCCTCTAAAATATAAAAGAAGAAGAGAGAGAGAGAGAGAGGAGAGAGAGAGAGAGAGAGAGAGAGAGAGAGAGAGGAGAGAGAGAGAGAGAGGAGAGAGAGAGAGAGAGAGAGAGAGAGAGAGAGAGGAGAGGAGAGAGAGAGAGGAGAAGAGGAGAGAGAGAGGAGAGAGGAGAGGAGGAGAGGGAAGAGGAGAGAGAAGAGAGAGAGAGAGGAGAGAGAGAGAGGAAGAGAGAGAGAGAGGAGAGAGAGAGAGAGAGAGAGAGAGAGGAGAGAGAGGAGGAGAGGGAGAGAGAGAGGGAGGAGGAGAGGGAGAGAGGAGGGAGAGAGGAGGAGGAGGAGGAGGAGGAAGGGAGGAGGAGGAGGGAGGAGAGGGGGGAGGAGGAGAGAGGGAGGGAGAGAGAGAGAGAGAGAGAGAGAGAGAGAGAGAGGAGAGAGGGAGAGAGAAGGAGAGAGAGAGAGAGAGAGAGAGAGAGGAGAGAGAGAGAGAGAGAGAGAGAGAGAGGAGAGAGAGGAGAGAGAGAAGAGAGAGAAGAGAGAGAGAGAGAGAGAGAGAGAGGAGAGAGAGAGAGAGAGAGGAGAGAGAGAGAGAGAGAGAGAGAAAAGAGGGGAAAACACAAAAGAGAGAGAGAGATGAGAAGACAACCAGAGAGATTCCCACTTTCTCCATAGCACACACAAGCACACACCCTCGCATGCCCCCCTACCTGGTGCCGAGGGAGAGCAGTGGCTGACCGTTGCCGTACCCGGCGGGGAACTTGAACACCTGGTGGAGACCCACGTCCGTCACCCACACGTTGTCCTCCTTGTCCAGCGTGAGGCCGTGCGGCATGAAGAAGCTGCACACAACAACAACATAACAACATAAGGAATCTACAAGATGCCGTGAGACCTACGCTTGGTAGTTCCTGTTGAGGATACTGTGTGGCTAATGTATTGTGTCTCATTAAAATATACAAGAAAATCAGGAATTAGATGACTTTTCATTCATGCTCATAATATCTCGTTTGTTATTATATTTCTATACTGAATAATGTGTAGACATACTGACAGGTGTAAGAACAGGTAATGGAGGAGACACAGGGTGGAAGTAAGTACTTTATTGCTGACTAGCTTGGCCTTTACTGGGCTTCTTCAGAGGAACACGGCACACAGACCGACTGTCTATATTTATGCCTCTCCCCTAGTCAAGGCAAAATAGTCAGGAATAAAGTACTCACTTCCAGCACGTGTCTCCTTCATCACTTGTTCTTATACTGAATAATGTCATTTTTTCAGTCATACACCTTCAGCAAATTGCAAATATAAGACTCCACATATTTTCAGAGCTATTGTAAGAACTACTATGCAGTGGGTAATATATTCACATAGGATAACACTCTCACTTCATCACACTTACAATTTATCTCCCCATTTGTCTCAGGATAACGCTCTCACTTCATCACACTTACAATTTCTCTCCCCATTTGTCTCATAAGATAACACTCTCACTTCATCACACTTACAATTTCTCTCCCCATTTGTCTCATAGGATAACGCTCTCACTTCATCACACTTACAATTTATCTCCCCATTTGTCTCATAGGATAACGCTCTCACTTCATCACACTCACAATTTATCTCCCCATTTGTCTCATAAGATAACACTCTCACTTCATCACACTCACAATTTCTCTCCCCATCGGTGCATGATGTGACCCGTGTCCTTGCTGAGGTGGAGCAGCGTCGGGGTCACGATGGGGTTGGTCTTGTCCCGCAGAGTGTTGCCCGTGAAGGTTGACCCGTCCCAAGACCTCTCCCCGCGGTGGAACACGACCACGTCCCCGGCAGAGTCCAGCGCCACCGCCACCACCTGCCCATACTTGACCTCCTGCTGACCCCACTCCCCGACACTGTGGAACGCTGAGACGGATGCAAGGAGAGAGATTAATGTTTTGTAGGCTACATATTATATTACTCTTAATGCTAAAAAAAAGAAGAAAACTAAAAGTACAAAGGCTGAGAGGGATGCAAGGAGAGATTAGGAAGAGAAGGAGAAGAGAAGAGAAGAGAGAAGAGAAGGAAGAAGAGATTAATGGTTTGTGAGCTACTACCTAATTATACTCATCATACTCATACTCATCATGTTAATAAGATAAAAACTAAATACATACTTAAGTCGGAAGGCCGAGAGTAATGGAAGGAGAAGAGATTAATGCTTTATAGGGTACAAAATATATTACTCATAATGTTAAATAAAGATCAGAAACTTAACACATACTTTAGTCTGACAATAAAAAAATATGACTTTTTAAAGTGAACCCCATAACCACTGGTTCCAAGGCCACCACTGTCGAGTGTGTGCATGCTTCTCATCTCATCATTTCATTTCATCCACTTTCTCTTGGCAAACAGACCCCCTATGGCATACTGCATTGCATCATTTTGTCCACTTCACCTTTCAGTCTTTCTCTCTCATAAGATATAACCAACCTCACATACATGCATACTTTCACTACTATCGTCATTTGCTCTGATCCTACAACACACATCTTTCAAACCATCAATACAAAGCCATGAAAACTATAACAACACCATAACTCTTTGTCTTGTTGTTGTTGCTTTTTTTTGCCTGTATGCCTCCGGGCGATAATACAATTATTATTATTATATTATTATAAGTTTCACCTGATAGCTTGAGCTGCTTTCCCTTCCTGGGCACCTCCATGAGTGCGGGCTTCGGGGTGTCGGCCGGGGCCTTCCAGCGCTGCAGAACTTGCTGCGGCTGCGGGAAGTTGGTGGCGTCCTCGTACTCAAAGCCTCCAGTCTTGGCCGGATACCTGTCATCTGTGCACCATTAAGTACAGAATTATTAAATAATCATACTAACCCAATCAGTGCATTTCTTAAGCCAATATTACTGGGCGACATTCTTTGGATATCCAGAAAGGTAAAGGCCTACCTGTTAAAATATAGTGTTTTGGATACATCAACTTAACCCTTTTGTATGTTGTGTATAAATAAAGATCTATGCAGTAATAAGAGTGCACTTCTGGATCTTACACACACACAGATAAGATGAACCATTGTATCCAGGAAGGATTTTATGAACAAATATCTTGTCGTCCAGTAGCTTAAAATTGTTCTTACTGGGCGACAGTTTTTTCATCACTGGGAGACATTTTGGTCGCCCAGTTATGATGTTAAAAAATGTACTGAACCCAAAAGTGCATCTTTAACAAAATTATTAGGAAAATATTCTCAACACCAGCAGGACATATCTTCGGCAAAAGGACCATAGGACGCAAACACGTTCACGCGGACATTCACAAAGTAGTGGATGCAAAATTATAGTTTCAAAACACAAGCTTAGATAAGAAAGTACTGATACACGATATGCAGACACTGATGCAGACTCTGAAAGTTGTAAATGCTGTGGAGATTAAGGTAATTTCTTTCAGTGAACCAATTCCGTATTATTCCAGTTTGACACAGAATTCACTTTGGTGGACGAAACTATTTTTTTCTGGTGAGTTTTGGTGTTTTGAATTAATCTGCTAACTGTTTCTGTTACTTAGTTAGGTCAAGGTTAAGTTACGTTAGGTATAAGTTAGGTAAAGGTTCGGTTAGGTATAGAATCGGTTAGGTTCAATTTGTTTTTCAATAATTTTTGTCGGAAAGAAAAAGAAAAAAATATTTGCGACAGAAACGGTTAGCAGATTAATTCCAAACACATCAAAACTCATCAGAAAAAAATAGTTTCGTCCACCAAAGCGAATTCGGTGTCGAACTGGACATTTACCACCAATTCATCTGAAGACAGCATTCAAGACAGGAGAATAGGATCTTTAGGTCACAACAATAAAAGAGTTGCAAATGACGCGCAGGTAATCACAAAGAAGTACGCATTAACAAATAACAACAGAAGAATGGATCACTGTTTATAGCACATCTCAGGCAGCCATGTAATGAAACTGTCAAGCATATGAAATTATAATGATAAAAGTTGCAAATAAATCATAAAATCCTTTGAATCATTCTCAAACAGCAACACTAAAGATGGCCAGGGGCAGGAAGTGACAGGGAAAAGTACGAGCTTAATTGCCTCATTATCATTATGGCTTAAAAATCTTAAAGTCTCTCTCTCTCTCTCTCTCTCCCCGCCCCCCGACACACTATCCATACATCAAAGTAGACTGGAAAAGACTATACATTGACAAATACTTCATAGCAGCTGAGCAATATTTTCTTGGTCTTGTCTCCATTTGGAAGCCACGAAGAATGCATAACTTCAATAAGCTTCTCACCTTGCAACAAAAACTAGCACATCCTTCAAAAAACTAGCACATCCTTAAAAAAACTAGCACATCCTTAAAAAAACTAGCACATCCTTAAAAAAACTAGCACATCCTTAAAAAAACTAGCACATCCTTCAAAAAACTAGCACATCCTTAAAAAAACTAGCAGGACGGAAATATAGTCACAAGTAGCAACATGCACAACAACAACAACAACAACAACGACAACAACAACACAGGTGGCTTCGGGGTCCGGCCTACCTCTGTACCCGCCGTCACTAATACGCTCAGACTCCAGCCCGAGAGCCGGCTGTCTGCTACGCTTGCGGAAGTCATCCATGTAATCATAGTACGGATTTTCATAGCCTGCCAATAAAATGATGTTCACACTCATCCTATTACTGACCTCCATCGTCACTGCTCCCAAGGCACTGTTCTAATTAACTGTTTATATTAACCCCTTGAAGCTCAGAACGTAATTTTCATTCTAATTTGACTATCATTACACGATTTCAATTAATATAAGCAATATTTTATAGATATGAACTGTTTAGTATCCTGATCGACTAACTAATTTGGTATATTCAGTTACTTTTCGAAATTTTATGGCTCGACAGCATACAATTTTTCATAGCAAAGGAAAGATCTGGGCGTGAAGGGGTTAAAGCCCGTTTGACTCATGGGGTACAATTATGGTGACTAATTATGATTTTCTAGTACAAATCAACTTATGGAAACAATCTTGGCACAAAGAAAGGTTTGTTCATATAATGGTACTTACGAAAAGGAAAAAGAAATAAACTTTTACTTATTTCCCAGTAATGTTAATCTCACTGAAATGACTTGCTATAGTTGCATACATACCACTGTCCTATAAAATAATTAAGGACATAGTACATATATTATCATCCTCCATCGAGACACTAAAACATCACCCTATAGATATCACTCTTAGATCATGATAAGTCAGTATGCTTCTGTCCCTCAACCCTGAGTTTTGTCTCTGTAGTACAAACACTGTGAGGACCAAGTAACATTGTGATTCAGTCTTAGTAGCCAGTAAATATCAGCACACATCACACTCACCCTGCAGGTACTGATGGGAGTGTCCTTTCTTCTCCACCTTAATGGTCTTATCATCGCCCACAGTGTATGTAAATGGCTGCTCCTGAAAATAAAGTGAACAATTCAAGAAAAATTTTCACACAGATTCACAAGATTGATAACATATATGCAAAAATGGTAAAAAAAACTAAACTTCATTATGCTTAACTGCTTCCATGAAACCTAAGGAGTTGGCTGTCAAAAACGTATAAAAAAATATTATATGGACGCCTCAGGAAGCAGCTTCAGTACCTGCAGGAGAATCTGTCCCTCTTTAACCTTGAAGCCATGACGGTCACCTAAGCCTTCCAAGTTAAGAAGGCTGAATGAATCTTTTATATATCAAAACGAGGGAATCACGCCACAATAAGCATAAATGAAAATACAGCTCCTCATAATGGTACAGGAAGCTCACATTACTGTACATATTATTCACACCTTATGCTGGCAAAACGAAGGAGTACGTCATAAGAAACTCAAATTAAAATAAAACTCTTCATAATGGTACAAAGGGCTGACATAACTGTCCAAATTAATCACATCTTATACTGGCAAAACGAGGGAATCACGCCACAAGAAGCTTAAATGAAAATACAGCCCCTCATAATGGAATAGGAAGCTCACCTAACTGTTCAAATAATTCACACCACACAGCTGTACAAATAATCCACACCACACAGCTGTACAAATAATTCACACCACACAGCTGTACAAATAATTCACACCACACAGCTGTACAAATAATTCACACCACACAGCTGTACAAATAATTCACACCACACAGCTGTACAAATAATTCACACCACACAGCTGTACAAACTATTCACACCACACAGCTGTACAAATAATTCCCACCACACAGCTGTACAAATAATTCACACCACACAGCTGTACAAACTATTCACACCACACAGCTGTACAAACTATTCACACCACACAGCTGTACAAATAATTCCCACCACACAGCTGTACAAATAATTCACACCACACAGCTGTACAAATAATTCACACCACACAGCTGTACAAATAATTCCCACCACACAGCTGTACAAATAATTCACACCACACAGCTGTACAAATAATTCACACCACACAGCTGTACAAATAATCCCACCACACAGCTGTACAAATAATTCACACCACACAGCTGTACAAATAATCCACACCACACAGCTGTACAAATAATTCACACCACACAGCTGTACAAATAATCCACACCACACAGCTGTACAAATAATTCACACCACACAGCTGTACAAATAATCCACACCACACAGCTGTACAAATAATTCACACCACACAGCTGTACAAATAATTCACACCACACAGCTGTACAAATAATTCACACCACACAGCTGTACAAATAATTCACACCACACAGCTGTACAAATAATTCACACCACACAGCTGTACAAATAATTCACACCACACAGCTGTACAAATAATTCACACCACACAGCTGTACAAATAATTCCCACCTTATGCTTGTTTACCCCCATAGCGTGTTCCTCCAGGAGAGGGTTCGGAGGCAGCGGCACGTCACTGTCGGGAGGCAGGTTCTTGGTGATCATGGGGTAGGTCTCCCGGGGGCAGGCGCTGAACTCAGAGCCGGTCTTGAGGTCCGTGTAGTACATCAGATACAGGTTGCACATCTCATCGGCGGCTGTGCTACCTGTACATAAGAACAAGAAAATAAGGAAGCTGCAAGTACAGGACGATCGGAGCTGCACACTGAGGTGGCAACACTGGTCTCGCGTCTACACTGACCTATCCTGAACGGTTTCTGAATTATACTTATATATTTACTATAGTTCGATAAGCTCACAACTTGTTTCTCACGCAGCAACACTTACCCATCAAAAGTAATTGTAAATGGATGGATCTACAATTTTCTCCCCGGCATTTCCAATTATCAATAAAAAGAATTATTTTCGGATTTCTGGCTGCTCAAAAACATTCCAAAATTGACGACGATCAGGTTTTTGTTATTTTGCCGCAAAACTATGATTCGTAGAAGAAAACTTGTCGAAGTAACAAAGATTCATCTTGAAGTGTTCTACATGATGCAGCAATCGGCTTGTCAAAGCACCTTACGGTTGTCGAGAAAATTGATATTTTGTCTAAATGTACGAATATGCTATTTTCTCGCTTATTTACCAATCAATATTTTTTTGCTTTACGCCAAGTGATAGCCCTTGATCTACTTCATATTTACTTCTCTATACATGTTGCACGTATCTGCCATAGGTTTTTAGTTATTGAAAAAAACGTGATTTCAAAAAAAAATCAAGGCATACCCTTGCAAAATTTGCAATATTTAAAAAAAAATAGATTTGCTTGAAAATTTGTTCCTAGCAGTTTCCGGGCATGCGGAACACGAATATGGAGTCAGTTTTCAGTTACAATGATTAAAAGTCCGTATTTCAGCCAATTCACAATGACATGATACTTCCAGATATTCTTCAAAAAACACAAATTAGACAAAACTTACTACAAGACATAAAAATATGATAGGCATTACTAGATTAATCATTACTTCAATACAATGATCAGTATTAGTATTTTCAGTATAAGTAATATTATTAGTAATCCCTATTTGAGCCACCCATGCGATTGTCAAAGTACTTATAAAAACCTAGGAATACTATAGCAATCCTGTGAGACTTCTAATGCCCTCCTATGGCTCCTGTAGGATGCGTGAAGGAGCGAAGAGGCCCTTGAAGGACTCTTTAGGATTGTATACAAAGCAAAGGATACTTAAAAATAATAGTTCTTCCTCCTCCCATTTCCTCTCCTCCTTTTTTTCTCCTCCTCCTCTCCTCCCTTCCTTGTCCCACCTCCTTCCTTCTCCTCCCCCTCTCCCCTCGTTCCTCCTCCTCGTCCTTCCTCCCCCTCCCCCCCTTTCTCCTCCTCTCCCCTTCTTCCTCCTCCCCCTCCCGCCTTCTTCCTCCGCCTATCATATTTATACGATAATTATAAATGATTATATATCAGATCACGCAAGGCAGCCACGGCACGCACCGCATGGGAGAGGTCGGACTCCCACTAGTAAGGCTAAGGATAATTCAAACTTGCTTGAATTATGGAAAGTTATTGAGTAATCTGAACTGGCCTGAAACAGGTTGAATTATCCGAAGTGAATTATGCGGGTTAGATTTAGAGAGGGTTTACTGTACTGTATGTATATGCTTGTATTTGTATATGCTGTATTAATATCCTTTACTTGATACTTGGAATGATTGCAAGCAAGAAGCACCCATATACAGCAAATTAATCTAAGCACTGTACACGCTATGCCTTTACCTATGAAGGTGTTTCTGGCGCGCTGAGTGGAGTTCCAGGTGCAGCGGGCGTGGAGGATGTCCGAGGGCTTGGCCAGGTAGGTCTTGTTCATGGGGTAGAATGCCTGGGGCCATTGTGGATTCCCCTTGGCTATCTCCTTGTACTCGTTTTTCTGAGAGTGATAGAAATATTGAGAGTTACAATAAATAGAGATGGATGGATCACAAGTTTTACAAGTTTATTAAACCCTTGAGGCCCAGAACGTAATTTCCATTGTAATTTGTGTACCATTAGACGATTTTTAGTCAATATAAGCATTTTTTTTTTTTATGACCTGTTTAGTATCCTTGTCCACTAACTAATTTGGTATATTCAGTGACTTTTCTTAATTTTATGGCTCGACAACCTACATTTTTTTATAGCAAAGAAAGATCTAATATAAAAAGTATAGAGATATGGTCAAGATAACAAGACACCTCCCACACTAAATTGGCCCACCCCCCATTTTCTATTCTCTTACTGTCTTCTTTATAGAGACTGGCAATTAATCTGTCTTTTTCTTCTTCTTTTTTCTTGCCCTTGACCAGTCCTTTGGGATGTAAAAAAAAAAAAAAAAAAAAAAAAAAAAAAAAAAATAAATAAAAAAAAAAAAAAAAAGATAACACTAGTGGTGATGGTGACTTACGGTGGTGTCGAAGAGGTAGCCGGTGATGACGCTGCCCAGGGCGTGGGCGTGAACCCGGTAGGCAAACAGGTGGATGTCTACGGGCTCGCCGCTGTCCCCCAGCAGGCAGTTCATGTCCGCGTGGGTCTCTGAAAACATTACCCAAAATAATGCCAATATTCGTAAAGCCAAAAACAAACTCAAGTTCCTGAATGCAGTGTAAAAAAAATTAAGATGTTATGACTTAACACATTTATTTGTCTGTTTTTTCATTTCTGGATATATTTTGGTTGGCAGCTTCAATGAAATAAGGAAGGGTGAGTATAATGACAAATATGTAGGCAAACAGATAACCGTTATAAAGAAAACTTACTCGGAGTGTGTGCAGGAATGACTGTAGTGCCCGCTATCAGAAGGTAAATACCAGCCTTGTACTTTTGTCTGTGGGGGGGGAGAGAGGAAAAAAAAAATGAGAGAAAGAGAGAGATAAAAAAAAAGTCTTACGTGACATAACACATGTTTAGTACTGTACTCCTTCACTTATAACAACAATGAAGAGTGACATAACACATGTTTAGTCTTTTAGTGGTGTACTGTGCTGCCACACATACTTTTGTTGGGTGAGCTGTAAAAGTAACAAGAATGAAGAGTGATATAATGCATGTTTTGTGGTGTACAGTACTGCCCATGTAAAAGTAACAAGAATGAAGAGTGATATAATATATGTTTTGTGGTGTACTGTACTGCTTCACATACTTTTCTTGTGTGAGTTCCATCTGCAGGCCTGAGTGGTCCTCGACACCCTCCGGCAGTGCCTTGGCGTAGTGGATCTGCAGGGTGAGGAAGCGAATGCCCGTCTGCCCGCTGATTCTGAAGCCCACGTCGGGAGGCAGGGAGGTGGTGGGAGCGTTCTTGGCCCAGGCGTACATGATGCGGCTATTCGTACACACTCCATGGTGGCCACAGTCCCTGCCAACACCAGCCACACAATATAAACATAAGAACAGAAGAAAATAAATGCACACAATAAGAACATAAGAAAATAAGGAAGGAAAAGAAGGAATAAGGAGAATAAGGAGAATAATATAACCACCTTAACTCAGTATCATTTAGGAAGGTTTTAGGTTTTATGAGGTTAGATTTTTAGATTGATAGATGTTAGATAGGAGATTTAAGATGCATAAATACTATACCAGAATATTTTAAGATCCACAAGAACATAAGAACATAAGAAAATAAGGAAGCTACAAGAGGCCGTGAGACCTACACGAGGTAGTTCCTGTTACGTACTTAACACTACCTACATCCACCTTTCATCCCCATCCATGAAATTATCTAGCCTCCTTTTAAAGCTCTCTAATGACTCCGCACTGACTACCTGACTACCTACCATAAGATTAATAGGGTAAATGAAAAGCTAAAATCTGTCCTCTAATGAATCAAACTAATAACAGGAACTAAAACGGGGGGGGGGGGGGGGGGGGGGGGGGGGCACTCAGTAGAACGCATACCTCCGCCCGAATATTTCATCAATTGGTTGCTATGGCAACAGTTGTGATTATATATATATATATATATATATATATATATATATATATATATATAATATATATATATATATATATATATTTTATATATATGCATTATGCACTCAGTATGAGCGCATACCTCCGGCCGAATATTTCATCAATTGGTTGCCATGGCAATAGTTGTCAATAGATTTCATCCAAAATTAAATCAGTTCTTCCTTATACCAAATAGAATTGGTATACCGAGTTTGGTCCAAATCTATTGGTAACTTTTCGAGAAATCCTGTACACTAACAGACAGACAGACAGACAGACAGACAGACAGACAGATCGGGGTGAAAACATAACCCCTCCAACTTCGTTGGCGGAGGTAACAATGAATACAAATGGCAATGTTCATACAGATTTTAAGATGCATAAATACAGTACCAGAATCCACTCCTTAAGTTGTCCTCCCCGACGTCTGAGCAGCCAAAGAGCAGCATGTGGTGGGCACGGTTGGCGGAGGCGAGGGGGTCGAACCGCACCACCCACTCCTCCACACTCTCGTTGAGCCGCAGCGCCGTGCACAGGTACGACTCGTCCTGCAGAGGAGGGAGATTATCAGGGTTATTAGTTTTATTTTTTTCTCTCTAAATTGGGATATTCATAGTTATTGTTATTTCTTCTCTCTCTCTCAATGGTGATTTTCATTTTTTATGTTTTCTCTCTCTCTCTCTCTCTCTCTCTCTCTCTCTCTCTCTCTCTCTCTCTCTCTCTCTCTCTCTCTCTCTCTCTCTCTCTCTCTCTCTCTCTCTCTCTCTCTCTCTCCCTCTCTCTCTCCCTAACTGTAACAAATGGTATTCACAACAACAAAAAACACATCATACCAATTCATTAAACTATAAACACACAAATAAAAGCCCATCCCAGAATAACACAACAGTATTTTTTTGGTTCTCTCTCTCTCTCTCTCTCTCTCTCTCTCTCTCTCTCTCTCTCTCTCTCTCTCTCTCTCTCTCTCTCTCTCTCTCTCTCCCCTAATTGTAACAAATGGTATTCACAACAAAAAAAAACACATCATACCAATTCATTAAACTACACACACACAAAAAAAAAAAACCCATCCCAGAATAACACAGAAGAAACGAAAATAGCAGAAGTCATCACTCACCACCCTCGGCGAAACTCCCGGCATGGTAAAGTTCCTGAAGTAGGTGTCAGTGGCGGCAGGCTCACCCCGCCTGTGCCTGTGTTCCTCCGCCTGTCCTGCCACCACCACCACCACCACTGCCACCACCAGGCCATAGAGGAACGTGCCCCATGACCCCCTCAGACCCCTCACACACATGCTGGCTCTCCTGCTGCTGATGCTGATGATGCTGTGATGCTTCTGCTAACACCTGTGGGATAATAACAATAATAATAATAATAATAATAATAATAATAATAATAATAATTTCAATATCACCCGGAGGCATACAGGCAAAAAAGCAACAACAAGACAAAGAGTTAACTTAAGTACTGGATAAGAACATAAGAAAATAAGGAAGCTACAAGAGGCCGCGAGACCTACACGAGGTAGTTCCTGTATGACGTATGATATTAGCCAGTGACCTCTTGACCTCTTTACCTTATTGGTGGTAAATAGGCTATAATGGGAGGACAGTGTGTTGGGATATTTGAGAGAGAGAGAGAGAAGAGAGAGAGAGGAGAGAGAGAGAGAGGAGAGAGGAGAGAGAGAGAGAAGAGAGAGAGAGAGAGAGAGAGAGAGAGAGAGAGATGAAGTGTATTAATGTTAGTAGGATCCTTCACTTGAGAGGGAGATGGTAAACAGGAGACTGAAGAGTAGATGGATGAAGTGTATGGATAACATTAATTGGATTACTTGAGTGAGATAGAGGGAGAGAGAGAGAAGGGGGGGGGGGGGAAGTAAGAGACTGAAGCGTACAGGACTGAAGTGAATGGTTAATGTTGGAGTAGTACTTGAGATAGTGAGGGGGGGGGGGGGGGGACAGGACACTGAAGAGTAGGCTACAGGAATGAAGTGTCAGGTCAGGTCAGGTCAGGACAGGAATAAATAAACACTGTTCTGCCATGGCCTTCCGCTTTAAAACAATGTGTGTTAGAGTATTAACATGATGATATCATGTTAATAACTAGGGGGGGGGGGGGGGCACTCAGTATAGCGCATACCTCCGCCCGAATATAAAAAAGTAAAAAAAAAAAAAGTAAAAAATAAATATAGGAAATAAAAAAAAAATATATATATATATATATATATATATGCACTCAGTATGAGCGCATACCTCCGGCCGAATATTTCATCAATTGGTTGCCATGGCAACAGTTGTCAATAGATTTCATCCAAAATTAAATCAGTCCTTCCTTATACCAAATAGACTTGGTATACCGAGTTTGGTCCAAATCTATTCGTAACTTTTCGAGAAATCCTGTACACTAACAAAACAGACAGACAGACAGACAGACAGATCGGGGTGAAAACACAACTTCAACTTCGTTGGCGGAGGTAATAAACCACAATATGAATATTTTTTTCTTCACCTAATTGACTATTTATTAACTTACTAGCCGCAAAGCTGCCCTCCGAGCGGACTTTTTGGCTAGCTCCTGCGGAGGACTATTGGTGGGCCTTTGGCCCACCACCTATGTTTGGTGGGCCTTCGGCCCACCAAACACAGACTCTCCAGATAGCCCCTTCTAACTTTCATGAAATCATGGATGTAGAAATGTATATTAACGCCAACCCATTCACATCACCCCCAATCCATTCACTCACCCATTACCCATCACCCCCCCCCCATTCACTCACCCATTACCATCACCCCCCACCCATTCACTCACCCATTACCCATCACCCCCCACCCATTCACTCACCCATTACCCATCACCCCCCACCCATTCACTCACCCATTACCCATCACCCCCCACCCATTCACTCACCCATTAACCATCACCACACACGCATTCACTCACCCATTACCCATCACCCCCTACCTATTCCCTCACCCATCACCCATCACCCCCCACCCATTCACTCACCCATCACCCCACACCCATTACCCATCACCCCACCCATTCACTCACCCATTACCCATCACCCTACATCAAGGTTTCCTCAATTCTCGCAACCCACTTTTTTTTCACAATTCTCGCCAATAGGCTGCTAAAAAAAAAAAAAAAAGTGATCGGATCATCTTATAAGTGGGCTTAAAACCTTCCCCTGGTCGACCCGATTCCAAAACTGTGCCATATGAAGGAATTCCGCCACAGGGGCACCCAGAGCGGACAGACAGACAGACACACACACACACACACTTTCGCTTATATTATTATACTAGCCGCAAAGCCACCCACCGGGCGGACTTTTTGGCTAGCTCCTGCGGAGGGCTATTGGTGGGCCGAAGGCCCACCAAACACAGACTCTCCAGATCTATAGCCCCTTCTAGCTTTCCTGAAATCATGGATGTAGAAATGTCAACCCATTTTAGGCTGCTAAAAAAAAGAAAAAAAAAAAAGTGATCGGATCATCTCATAAGTGGGCTTAAAACCTTCCCCTGGTCGACCCGATTCCAAAACTGTGCCATATGAGGGGATTGCGCCACTGGGAGCGGCACCCAGCGCGGACAGACAGACACACACACACACACACTTTCGCTTATATTATTATAGAAAGATAGCCAGTGATGTAAAAAGGGTTACCACATGTCTATATAATTGTGAGACTCATATATTTACTTATTGGCCAGTTATTAAAGGATTAACTTATAGCCAGTGATGTAAAAAGGGTACCTAACCACACGTATTTATTGTTGTGACTCAAATATTTACTGGGGATTAACTTACATCCAATCATATAAAAAAAGGTTAAGCACACGTGTATATGTACTGTTGTTAGGGAAGGTAACGATGGGGATGGAGACTGTTGCGAGACTTATATATTTACATTCATTTCAACATTGGCCAGGTAGCCAGCTTGCGTCTCAGGGGTAACTCTGCTATATCGATCAAGACCTCACTGCCTCCCCTTCCTTTCCCTTCTCTTCCACCCACTCAAGCCTCCGTCACTCCCTCCCTCCCACCGCCTCCCCTTCCCTTCCCTTCCCTTCCCTTCCACCCACTCAAGCCCCCATCCCTCCCTCCAGTACCCGTAAGCCAATCAGTGAACCCAAAGTCACTGTACACAGCAATATTTCCCAACCTGGGGGAAATTTATCCTGAGGGACATCTAAATTACTAGCAATTAGTCGACAGAAAAAATATGTCTTAGAATGTGGCTATTGACTTTTCTTCAAGTATAAATAGATATAGAGGATAGTGTCTATATACTCGTGTTATTAAGCAAGTAACTTTTGTGTTCTGGCTACGTATTTCCTTG
>JACEEZ010013998.1:120000-225000 GCA_016584305.1 Chionoecetes opilio
AGAGGAGGATGAGGAGGAAGAATAAGAGGAGGATGAGGAGGAAGAATAAGAGGAGGATGAGGAGGAAGAATAAGAGGAACAGGATGAGGAGGAAGAAGAAGAAAAGATTGTGTTATCGTGTTCACAGACAGACAGACAGACAGACAGACACACACAGAGACGCAGACGAAAATAATACCCACCTACTTCGTGAACTGTCGTAATAATAATAATATCTTATCTATGCTTACCCATCATCCATGTCTCAGGTAAGAAGATCAATCCACATTAGGTACTACTGTAGGTTATTTTATGTTTTGTACAGGGACACGTTTGACCATTCTACTGATTGTTATCTAATACATGAAACGGCGTCATGATACATTACCGTAGATAACACTATAGTCGCCACCTGCAATAACGTTCCCACCCGCCAAATATTACGAATTATAGCATCACTACTGATCTTTATGTGCCACTGAAGATGTTACACAGTAGTTTATTATCATGACTGTATAATCTACCCTGTTTCAGCGTTGTTTTATGCTTTGTAGCTGCAAGTATAGACGGTTTCAAATTTCGCTACTCTTTTTTTTCTTTTTCGCCCGACAACGACGGCGGGAGGACTCTCAGAACATAAACACTAGCTGGCGACCTTATTGTTGGTCGCCACGCTGGTGATATTTTTGTAATTTGTTCATTTATAGCCATACTATGACACAGATGAAGATACAAAATGACACAAACTCTCCAGATAGCCCCTTCTAATTTTTCTGAAATCATGGATGTAGAAATGTAAGTATTAACGCCACCACACGTCTGTATAACAGAAAAAAAAGTTGTCCTGGCGACTTTACTGTTATCTACGGTAGAAGCCACGCCCCCTGCCTTCCCGCCCTTTTTTACGTGGCAGCTGATTGGTGCACTCCTCGTATCATCACTACCACTCACAATAATATTAACGTAAGGTTACTATAATAATGGTAACAATGAAAATATACCTGTACATGTGGCGTAAGTTAAAATAAACCTCAAAATAACCTTAAAAAACTAAAATAAACCTCAAAATAACCTAAAAAAACTCAAAATTAACTTAAAAATAACCTAAAAACTCATAAATAAACCTCAAAATAACCTTAAAAAAACTCAAAAATAAACCTCAAAATTACCTAAATACCTCAAAATAACCTAAATAACCTCAAAAACTAAAAAATAAACCTCAAAATAACCTACAATAACCTCAAAGCCTCAAATAACCTAAAAAAAACGAAATAAACCTTAATATAGCCTTTAAAAAAATGAAAAGTAAACTTCAAAATAACCGAAAAAAACTCAAATAAACCTCAAAATAACCTCAAAACACTAAAAAATAAACCTCAAAATAACCTAAAAAACTCAAAAATAAACCTCAAAATAACCTCAATAACCTCAAAAATAAACCTCAAAATAACCTAAAAAACTCAAAAATAAACCTCAAAATAACCTAAAAAACTCAAAAATAAACCTCAAAATAACCTAAAAAACTCAAAAATAAACCTCAAAATAACCTAAAAAACCTTAAAAATAAACCTCAAAATAACCTAAAAAACTCAAAAATAAACCTAAAAATAACCTTAAAAAACTAAAATAAACCTAAAAATAACCTAAAAAACTATACAAAATACACCTAAAAATAACCTTAAAAAACTCAAAAATACACCTAAAAATAACCTAAAAAACCTCAAAAATAAACCTAAAAAACTCAAAAATAAACCTAAAAAAACTCAAAAATAAACCTCAAAATAACCTAAATACCTCAAAATAATCTAAATAACCTCAAAAATAAACCTCAAAATAACCTCACTCTAAATAAACCTCAAAATAACCTAAAAAACCCTCAAAATAACCTCAAAACCCTCAAAATAACCTCAGAGTGCAGACAGCTGTGTAGACTGAAAGATTACAACACGATTCATACATGTGTCGCAACTCGCAAGGCAGTGACGGCAGCGAGATGTAAAGAGCGATAGATTATTAAGAGAAAGACAATACTGACTTTTTTACTTGTGGGAGTGTCTCGTATGTGATGGAAAGGATGATGATGATGATGATGATGATGATGATGATAGTAGTGTTGATGTAGCCTATCTATTGAAACAGCTGAAAACCAACCACATTCATTCTAAGTTTTGAGCCAATTAACTTTTTTCCAAACTCCTCTCTCTCTCTCTCTCTCTCTCTCTCTCTCTCTCTCTCTCTCTCTCTCTCTCTCTCTCTCTCTCTCTCTCTCTCTCTCTCTCTCTCTCTCTCTCTCTCTCTCTCTCTCTCTCTCTCTCTCTCTAATTAAAACTTGAAAAATCTCCATTCTTTTTGTCCCTCTACTTTTTCTATTTTCATCTCTCTCTCTCTCTCTCTCTCTCTCTCTCTCTCTCCTCTCTCTCTCTCTCTCTCCTCTCTCTCTCTCTCTAATTAAAACTTGAAAAATCTCCACTCTTTTTGTCCCTCTACTTTTTCTATTAATCTCTCTCTCTCTCTCTCTCTCTCTCTCTCTCTCTTTCTCTCTCTCTCTCTAATTAAAACTTGAAAAATCTCCACTCTTTTTGTCCCTCTACTTTTTCTATTAATCTCTCTCTCTCTCTCTCTCTCTCTCTCTCTCTCTCTCTCTCTCTCCTCTCTCTCCTCTCTCTCTCTCTCTCTCTCTCTCTCTCTCTCTCTCTCTCTCTCTAATTAAAACTTGAAAAATCTCCACTCTTTTTGTCCCTCTACTTTTTCTATTAATCTCTCTCTCTCTCTCTCTCTCTCTCTCTCTCTCTCTCTCCTCTCTCTCTCTCTCTCTCTCTCTCTCTCTCTCTCTCTCTCTCTCTCTCTAATTAAAACTTGAAAAATCTCCACTCTTTTTGTCCCTCTACTTTTTCTATTAATATCTCTCTCTCTCTCTCTCTCTCCTCTCCTCTCTCTCTCCTCTCTCTCTCTCTCTCTCTCTCTCTCTCTCTCTCTCTCATTAACACTTGAAAAATCTCCTCCGTTCTCTTTTATCCCTCTACTTTTTCTATTTTTATATCCCTCTCTTCCCCTCAGCTTTTCTCTGTCTGGGGCTTTCAATTCTTACCTTTGAATAAAATATGAATAAAAATCAAATAAAAAAACTCATTGACGCACCCTTTCAGCCATTCTGAGTACCTGCTGAATGTTTCCTTTTACTCTCCTTACTTTATTCCTTACTTACTCCTTACTTTCCTTACTTTCCTTACTTTATTCCTTACTACTTTTACTCCTTACTGTCTTACTTTATGTCTCCTGCCTCCACCCCCCCCCCCTCGCCCCCCCCCCCCCCCCCGCTGCTCACAATCGGTTCCGGATAAAAACATTTAGCCAGGTAACCGTAAGAGAAAGACGCTATTCCGCTCCACTGAGACTGCTGTTGTGATGAAGAAGAAAAATAATAATAAGAGGAGGAGGAAGAGGAGGAGAGGAGGAGGAGGAGGAGGAGGAGGAGGAGGAGGGGAGGAGGAGGAGAGGAGGAGGAGGAGGAGGAGGAGGAAGAGGAAGAAGAAGAAGAACAGGAGGAAGAGGACGAGGAGGAGGAGCCTGTTAGTTTAAAAAAATTACTAATGGAGGAAGGGTAGTGGAATTTCCGAAGCACTTGATTCTCTCTCTCTCTCTCTCTCTCTCTCTCTCTCTCTCTCTCTCTCTCTCCTCTCTCTCTCTCTCTCTCTCTTCCTCTCTCTCTCTCTCTCTCTCTCTTATTATTTTTATTTAAACCGTTATTAATCTTAGTTACACACAGTTACAGTACTTAGAAGATAGATCAATTAAGGCAATACCAAGGCAAACTCTCTCTCTCTCTCTCTCTCTCTCTCTCTCTCTCTCTCTCTCTCTCTCTCTCTCTCTGGTTTGTGAATGTGTGTGTAGGTATGGTCTCTCTCTCTCTCTCTCTCTCTCTCTCTCTCTCTCTCTCTCTCTCTCTCTCTCTCTCTCTCTCTCTCTCTCTCTCTCTCTCTCTCTCTCTCTCTCTCTCTCTCTCTCTCTCTCAGCACCACAATACTACCTCTTGTTTTTGTAGTGAAGTATCTACGTAGATGGGAATATCAAGTTCCCTCCCTGCACTTCACTCGCATACAAAACACTTCACTTAAAGTAGATCTTTCAATCCAATTCAATTCAACCCACTACGTAACATTTTTTCTTTCTTTCGACATCAAATTCCCTGTTTCATACACTCAAACTTTAGTCATATTTTACTATGTATATACTACGTTCACTTCAACACACTATAACACCTCACATTCACTTCATCTATAGTTATTTCCTAGATCAATTGACTTTTAATAGAAGGATGGTTATTTCACTCCACAAACGTCTTTTCCTTATCAAATTCCTATAGTTGCATATCTCAACACTTAACACTTAACACTTTCTATTAACTCTTACACTTAACTAACTATTTCACTCCACAAACGTCTTTTCCATATCAAATTCCTATAGTTGCATACCTTAACACTTAACTCTTTCTATTAACTCTTACACCTACTTAACTTTACCTATTTCACTCCACAAACGTATTTTCGATATCAAATTCCCTATAGTTGCATACCTAACACCTTCCTCTTATGACTCTGCCCACACCACTGTCACCACACGCCTATCACTGGGACGTAAACACACTCATACCACTGCAACATATGTGGGAGGCGATACCAAGGAAGCTATAAGAGTTCCTTGGGTAGTAGTACGTCTGTATGCTTTGTCCGTAGCGTCCGTGAGGCTGTGAAGGACTGACGAGTGGCTGCGGAGTGCGGACGTGATACAGAGAACGGGCTTGTGGTGGGGAAGGGAAGGGATGGGGGGGAGAGGTGGGGGAGGGATGGGAAGGGGAGGGAAGGGAGGGGAAGGGAAGGGAGGAGGGAGGGGTAGAGTGTGGGAAGGGAAGGGAGGGAAGGAGGTGTTGTGGTGGGGAAGGGAGGGAAGGGAGGGGAAGGGAAGGGGAGGGAAAGGAAGGGGAGGGGAAGGGAAGGGAAGGGAGGGAAGGGAGGGGAAGGGAAGGGAGGGGAAGGGAGGGGAAGGGATGGGAAGGGAAGGGAAGGGAGGGGAAGGGAAAGGAGGGAGGGGTGGAGTGTGGGAAGGGAAGGTGTTGTGGTGGGGAAGGGAGGGAAGGGAGGGGAAGGGAAGGGAGGGGAAAGGAAGGGGAAGGGAAGGGAAGGGAGGGAAGGGAGGGAAAGGAAGGGGAGGGGAAGTGAAGGGAAGGGAGGGAAGGGAGGGGAAGGGAAGGGAGGGGGAGGGGGAGGGGGAGGGGAAGGGAAGGGAAGGGAAGGGAGGGAAGGGAGGGGAAGGGAAGGGAGGGAAAGGAAGGGGAGGGGAAGGGAAGGGAGGGAAAAGGAAGGGGAGGGGAAGGGAAGGGAGGGAAAAGGAAGGGGAGGGGAAGGGAGGGAAGGAGGTGTCAGGGAGGGGAAGGGAAGGGATAAGGTGGGGTTTTGCGTTGTGGTGGAGAGAGGAAGGGAGGGCAGGAGGTGTCAGGGAAGGGAGGGGAGGGGAGGAGAGGGGTGTCAGGGAGGGGAAGGGAAGGGAAGGGAGGAGAGGGGTGTCAGGGAGGGGAAGGGAAGGGAGGGAAAGGAGAGGGGTGTCAGGGAGAGGAGGGAGAGAAGGAAGTGACAGAGGAAGGTCAGGGAAGCGAGTCCAATATTTGCGTTAATGATGAGGCTTGTTCGTGCAGGATGAAGTTAATATATTCTTGAACATTTTTGGATTAGCAAGACGAAGGTTATATTGATGGTGGTTTATGTGGTTTGTGATTAGCTAGCTTTCAATACGTCAATTAGGTTTATATACATTTATTGCCTTGATTCATCTATCTGCTAAGCCATCTGTAACTGTGTGTAACTGTGATTAGTAACTGTACGAATAAAAAATGAATATATAAATAAATAAATATAAATGAGAGAGAGAGAGAGAGAGAGAGAGAGAGAGAGAGAGAGAGAGAGAGAGAGAGAGAGAGAGAGAGAGAGAGAGAGAGAGAGAGAGAGAGAGAGAGAGAGAGAGAGAGAGAGAGAGAGAGAGAGAGAGAGAGAGAGAGAGAGAGAGAGAGAGAGAAGAGAGAGAGAGAGAGAGAGAGAGAGAGAGAGAGAGAGAGAGAGAGAGAGAGAGAGAGAGGAGAAGAGAGAGAGAGAAGAGAGAGAGAGAGAGAGAAGAGAAAGAGAGAGAGAAAGAAAGAGAGAGAGAGAAAGAGAGAAGAGAAGAGAGAGAAAAGAAAAGAGAGAGAAAAGAGAGAAGAGAGAAAGAGGAGAAAAAAAAAGAGAGAGAGAGAGAGAGAGAGAGAGAGAGAGAGAAGAGAGAGAGAGAGAGAGAGAAGAGAGAGAAGAGAGAGAGAGAGAGAGAGAGAGAGAGAGAGAGAGAGAGAGAGAGAGAGAGAGAGAAGAGAGAGAGAGGAGAGAGAGAGAGAGAGAGAGAGGTAGTCTATACAAAACCCTTACAAATGGATATAGCTACGTGGCATAAACTGAAATGGCAAAATAAAGCTGTCATTCGCAATATTCCTCACTCAGTGGACTTATTTTCAAACATATAAAACAACATAAAATATACGTACAGGATTTCAAACACCTACACAAAATAATGAATAGATTACTTCACCCTTGTTATATACTTCTATCTATCACTCTATTGTTCTCTTTTGTTAATCTGCCATGAGTCTAGTCTATTTTTTTTTAACGAGGCAAAAAATCCTGACCCCTTGCTGCTTCCTGACTGATATTTGATGCCAGGAGAAGGGAATACTACGCTTCTTCTAAATTTCTGTTGTATTTTATCATAGTTAACCATATTATCAGGTAAATAGAGGCATCATTTTAAGCATGAGACCTTATGATAGCATGGAATTTTTCCCTCGTTAAAAAAAATAGTCTATAGTTATTAAGTGTCTTTCTTCTATGTATCATTGTATAAGTATTTTTCTTTTTGTTTATCTGCCATGAGTAGTTAACTAACACCCTCTTAACAACCAACTAACACCCTCTTAACACCCAACTAACACCCTCATAACACCCAACTAACACCCTCTTAACACCCAACTAACACCCTCTTAACAACCAACTAACACCCTCTTAACAAGCAACTAACACCCTCTTAACAACCAGATAAGATAAGATTTTCATCCTATCTAGACACTTTGCAAGTACCAACTACAAGGTTATTGACTATACAAAGCGCCGCCACGTCAGCACGAACTAGGCGGACTCGAACCGCTGACCGAATGCGCAGGGACTCTGCACATTGCAAGCTCACGTCTCTACCAACCTTGCCACCCTGACGGGCTCTTAACAACCAACTAACACCCTCTTAACACCCAACTAACACCCTCTTAACAACCAACTAACACCCTCTTAACATCCAACTAACACCCTCTTAACATCCAACTAATACCCTCTTAACACCCAACTAACAACCTCATAACACCCAACTAACACCCTCTTAACAACCAACTAACACCCTCTTAACACCCAACTAACAACCTCATAACACCCAACTAACACCCTCTTAACAACCAACTAACACCCTCTTAACACCCAACTAACAACCTCATAACACCCAACTAACACCCTCTTAACACCCAACTAACAACCTCATAACAACCAACTAACACCCTCTTAACACCCAACTAACACCCTCTTAACAACCAACTAACACCCTCTTAACACCCAACTAACACCCTCTTAACAACCAACTAACACCCTCTTAACACCCAACTAACACCCTCTTAACAACCAACTAACACCCTCTTAACACCCAACCAACACCCTATTAACAACCAACTTAATTAATTTTTACCTCCGCCAACGAAGTTGGAGGGGTTATGTTTTCACCCCGATCTGTCTGTCTGTCTGTCTGTCTGTCTGTTTGTTAGTATACAGGATTTCTCGAAAAGTTACCAATAGATTTGGACCAAACTCGGTATACCAAGTCTATTTGGTATAAGGAAGAACAGATTTAATTTTGGATGAAATCTATTGACAACTGTTGCCATGGCAACCAATAGATGAAATATTCGGCCGGAGGTATGCACTCATACTGAGTAAGTAAAGTAAAGATAGGAGCATACGCTAAGCTGCGCGTGGCATGCGGTGCTCATCTCCGTGGCATTAGCCCTTAGAGCCTGTGGTGGGTGAGAACCCGTTACCCCGGGACACAGGGCTAGTGTGACTCCCGGGTTACCACAGTTACCTTCCCCAGGTTACCCCAGGTACCCATTTATCAACCCCGAAAGGAAGTAAGAACAGCTGGGGAGGCTGGTCACCGACTTGCCCTGGCCCGGGATCGAACCAGGGCCCGCAGATTCGTAGCCAGGCACGCTAGCCACTGCACCACGGAGGCGACATACTGAGCGCATATATATATATATATATATATATATATATAATATATATATATATATATATATATATATATATATAATCACAACTGTTGCCATAGCAACCAATTGATGAAATATTCGGGCGGAGGTATGCGCTCTACTGAGTGCCCCCCCCCCCTACTAGGCCCCTAGTTACACATGTTATTAAGTGTCCTTCAATGTATCTTCTTTCTTTCGTCACTGTCTAAGTATTTTTCTTTTTGTATATCTGCCAAGAGTAGTTATTAACCCCTTCACATCCAGATATTTCCTTTGCTATAAAAAAATGTCTATTGTCGAGCCATAAAATCACGAAAAGTCACTTAATATACCAAATTAGTTAGTCGACAAGGACACTAAACAGGTCATATCTATAAAACATTGCTTATAGTCACTACAAATCGTCTAATGGTACCCAAATTACAATGAAAATTACGTTCTGGGCCTCAAGGAGTTAAGTGTCTTTCTTTCTGTTTATGTAAAGTCAGGCTGTACCTATTTCATATCATTGTATACACATTACACACCCATCTACTTTTCCCTATAGCTCACCCTCTCCCTTCTTTTCTCTCTGAATAAACTATTAAAACTTTCAAGTATCAGGAAAACTAACAAAAATTACGTCTCTCAGTAGAAGTAGAAAATAGACAGCTCACCCTCACACCTCTTGTCTCTCTAAATAAACGGATAAAACTATCAAGTATCAGAAAAACTAATAAAATAAATAACAAGTTTCTCAGCAGAAGGAAAAAATAGATCTCTTTTCCTGGTATGACGTGGAATTTCAAGATAGCACGTACACCTCTCTCTCTCTCTCTCTCTCTCTCTCTCTCTCTCTCTCTCTCTCTCTCTCTCTCTCTCTCTCTCCCTCTCCCTCTCCCTCTCCCTCTCTCTCTCTCTCTCTCTCTCTCTTATTATCTCTCCCATTCTCTTTTTTTCCTCTCACTCAAATTATCTCTCATTATGTCTTGCCTCATCCTCTCTCCCATTTTCCCTCTTCCCATTCTCTTTTTATTATTTCTTATTCTCTCTCTCATTATCTCACTCTCATTCTCTCTCATTACCTCCGCCAACGAAGTTGGAGGGGTTATGTTTTCACCCCGATCTGTCTGTCTGTCTGTCTGTCTGTCTGTCTGTCTGTAGTGTACAGGATTTCTCGAAAAGTTGCGAATAGATTTGGACCAAACTCGGTATACCAAGTCTATTTGGTATAAGGAAGAACTGATTTAATTTTGGATGAAATCTATTGACAACTGTTGCCATGGCAACCAATTGATGAAATATTCGGCCGGAGGTATGCACTCATACTGAGTGCATAATGCATATATATATATATATATATATATATATATATATATATATATTATATATATATATATATATAATTGATGAAATATTCGGGCGGAGGTATGCGCTCTATTGAGTGCCCCCCCTAGTTGTTTTTTTCTCTCTCTCTCTTCCTCTCTCTCTCTCTCTCTCTCTCTCTCTCTCTCTCTCTCTCTCTCTCCTCTCTCTCTCTTCTCTCTCTCTCTCATTATCTCACTCTCATTCTCTCTCATTCTTTCTCTCTCTCTCTCTCTCTTACTTCCTCAACGCCCGCAGATCATAACGGGACATGTAATAAGTTATGGTTGCAACACATATCATAGCATACAGTTAAGGGTTCAGTCACCTCTACAATGTCCTATACCCTTGATACCTCCCTCCTTAAGCTATATTAATCTTAACAAAAGCAAAAATAATAAAAAAACAGCAACAGCAACAATAGCAACAAAAACTGTCAGAGAATAAAAGAAAGGAAAGGAATGAAAAGAAAAATGGTAAGTGAGTAAAAAGTAAAGAGGTAAAAAGTCTGATAGTGGCTAGGATGAAAGGATGGTAGGATGAAAGGACATAGGAAGGTTATAGGATTTCCCCACATCTCCTCCTTCCCCTTCCTGCAACCTACCCACATATAGCATACGTTTCAGTTACCCCTGCAATGTCCAATATCCTTTATACTTCGTTCGTTTGATAATGGCTAGGATCAAGGGACATAGGAAGGTTATAGGATTTCCCCACTCCTCCTCCTCTTCCTCCTCCTGCACCCACCCCACACATAGCATACAGTTAAAGGTTTCAGTTACCCCTGCAATGTCCAATATCCTTTATACTTCGTTCGTTTGATAGTGGCTAGGATCAAACGACATAGGAAGGTTATAGGATTTCCCCACTCCTCCTCTTCCTCCTCCTGCACCCACCCACCAAGTAACACACAACTGTAGCTTCCTTATTTTCTTATGTTCTTATGTTCTTAACTGCAATTACGGAGCGAGAAAATCAAATTACTACTATTACTACTGTACTGATATTTTTTTTTTCTTTCACCCGAAGGCAAACAGATAGATAAAAATAACACTAGGAAAAAACCCACTTTTGGTTTACTGTAATGTTAGAACGCGCACAGTTGCCAAAGTTGACCATCTACCACTCAAAGTACGTATATAGACTGGGTTAGTAGTCTATATACTTTGTCTACCAGTGTCTATATTTGGTTCAGCTGTTTCTACCATACGTACGAGGGAGGAGAAACAGGTGCAACAAGCGAGTGATTACGTGGCTTTCTTCCCACACACACACACAGACACAGACACGCACACACACACACACACACACACACACACACACACACACACACACACACACACAGTCACACACACACACACACACACAGTCACACACACACACACACACACACACACACACACAGTCACAGTCACACACACACACACACACACACACACACACACACACAGTCACACACACACACACACACACACAGTCACACACACACACACACACAGTCTCACACACACACACACACACACACACACACAGTCACACACACACACACACATACACACAGATAAGGAGACAAGACCCCACGAGTATAGCTCAGATCATGTAATCAATAACTAAGTAAAACACACATACACACGAACGTAAAAACACCCAACAGCTCATTCACATAAACTCTGATGAAAAAAAAGATTAGCCGTGGCGGGTCGTAAGAAGATAGGACGGCAGGTGGCTTAGATAGCGTTGATAAAGATAACTCTTCCCTAAGCTCACATCACACATACCGCGGATAAAGGTCTTATCTCTTACACTCAGAGGTATAAGTGTGGACAGAGCCTTATAATTTGTCGGTAAAAGGTGTTTGGGCGATACACAAGCCTTTGATATCACCTGTACCTACTCTTTCACCACCTGTTCTAATGATATACTGCTTGCAACTATCAATTCATATCTCACTCAGAGGTATAAGTGTAGACAGAGCCTTAGAATACTACGCTGATAAAAGGCGTTTGGGCGATACACAAGCCTTTGATATCACCTGTACCTACTCTTTCACCACCTGTTCTAATGATATACTGCTTGCAACTCTCATTCAACAGAGCTAAACAATACGATAACAACTAGGGCACCACGCACATTAACTTAACTTGAGCTGATGTGACGGTATGATGCTGGGATAAACGTGTGATGGTGTCCTTGGGATGGGTTGCGGAAGGGCATAGGTTGGGTTAGAGTTAGACTGCGGGTTGGGCTTTAGGGGGCGAGAGCACGTACACAGAGAGGCCATGTGGCAGACTGAGGAGTGAGGGTGGGCTGGCTGGTGCAGTGTGTTAGTAGCGGGAGTGAAGGAAGGAGGGAGGCTGGGGTGATGGGAGGATGCTGAGTAGAGGATAGGGGTGGGGTGGTGTGGGATGGTTAGGGTAGTGGTAGTGGTGATGGTGATGATGTTAAGGGGCTATGCTGTTGGTTGTTGTAGGGGTGGTAGTAGTGGAGTATCAGTGGTAGTAGTAGTAGTAGTAGTAGTAGTAGTAGTAGTAGTAGTAGTAGTACTAGTAGTAGTAGTAGTAATGGTAGTAGTAGTAGTAGTGGTGGTTAAGTATCAGTAGTAGTAGTAGTAGTAGTAGTAGTATAGTAGTGGTGGAAATAGTAGTACTGTAGTAGGAGTAGGAGTAGTAGTAGGAGTGGACCAGGCTGAGTGGTAGTAGGGGTGAAGTATCAGTAGTAGTAGTAGTAGTAGTAGTAGTAGTAGTAGTAGTAGTAGTAGTAGTAGTAGTAGTAGTAGTAGTAGTGGTGGAAATAGTAGTACTGTAGTAGGAGTAGGAGTAGTAGTAGGAGTGGTAGTAGGGGTGAAGTATCTAGTAGTAGTAGTAGTAGTAGTAGTAGTAGTAGTAGTAGTAGTAAGTATTAGGGTGGAATAGTAGTAGTAGGAGTAGAGTAGTAGTAGGAGTGGTAGTAGGGTGAAGTAGTAGTAGTAGTAGTAGTAGTAGAGTAGTAGTAGTATAGTAGTAGTAGTAGTAGTAGTAGTGTAGTATTTCAGTATAGTAGTAGTTATAGTAGTAGTAGTTAGTATATAGTAGTAGTAGTAGTAGTAGTAGTAGTAGTAGTAGTAGTAGTAGTAGTAGTAGTAGTAGTAGTATGGTGGAAATAGTAGTAGTAGAAGTAGTTCACCTATTTTCTAAACTACATATCACCTATCATTCTTTCTTAGTAGTAGTAGTAGTAGTAGTAGTAGTAGTAGTAGTAGTAGAGAAGTAGTAGTAGTAGTAGTAGAGAAGTAGTAGTAGTAGTGGTGGTAGTGGTGGTTAAGTATCAGTAGTAGTAGTAGTAGTAGGAGTAGTAGTAGTAGTAGTAGTAGTACGGTAGTATAGTAGTGGTGGAAATAGTAGTAGTAGAAGTAGTTCACCTATTTCCTAAACTACATATCACATAACATTCTTTCCTAAGAACATGATTCCTGTGTCCCACTTTTTCTCTAATGTCACCCTAGTAGTGCAAGAACGGGTTGGTAGTAAAAAAAATAACATCATAATGGTAATATCACGATTATTATGTATTTTTCATGGAGCTAAGAAAGAGTGGTCAGAGAAACACTATCATCTACATTCTCATCCTGACCATATTTAACTCAACCTCCTACACAAAACACAGTACCTACTCATTCCTTATCATTATTTTATTGAATTTTCTGTGAGGCTCTCCTAACCCTAAACTATCATAAGCTAGCTCCCTCATTTCCCCTCTCCTAACCGCGGTGCTGACTGTACATAACACACTCATGAATATACGAGGCCTTGTCCATCCCTATATGTATGACATGTGGCATTTTGAAGAGACCCAATCCATAAAGCACTATCAAATACAGAAAGACAAAAATAACACTTGGAAAAAACCCACTATTGGTTACTGTCAGGTTAGAACGCGCACAGTTGCAAAAGTTGACCATCTACCAGTCAAAGTATATAGACTGGGTTAGTAGTCTATATACTTTGTCTACCAGTGTCTATATTTGGCTCAGCTGTTTCTACCATACGTACGAGGGAGGAGAACAGGTGCAACAAGCGAGTGATTACGTGGCTTTCTTCCAAAAAGGTAAAACAAGCTGTTCTATTCATCAGTTCCCCGCAAGTGACTGCCCTTATATCATTTGTAGGGGACATAGCACATAAAAAAGCTACTTCTACTACTATATACGTCTACTATTTCCACCACCACCACTACTATACTACTGCTACTACAACTACGTCCACTATTTCGACCACCACCACAACTACTACTACTACTGATACTCCACCACTACTACTACTACTGATACTCCACCACTACTACTACCACTTACATAAAAGATCTTGTACATCCTTCCTCAGCCTCAGATTGATATGATATACTGTCCCACTGGTTTATTTTCTGAATTTCACAAATATTCATGAAGTGTAAGAGATGTGAAAAAGGAAATTAGGTAGTCCCAATTAGAAACTTTTTAAATCAATACTAATGATACCTAATTACTGAATGCCTATCACTGAAGCCAATGTCATCATCAAACTTATTTTTGCTCCTTCCCTTCTCAGAAAACCTCCCAGTGCCAGCATATTCTAGACCGCTTGTTACCTATGCATTAGTTTGAGCTGTATCTGTGGCTCACAATAAACTACTGTCAAGATACCAACATGTAAGTTTTTTTTCATCCCCCCCCCATAAAAAAGACAATATAAGAATAATAACTAGATACAGAAAGGAATAAAGAAAAAAATGAATGGAAAATCAAACCATATTCAAGATTTTCTAATAGGAGAAGCAATGTGTTACTGGTGTGTGGAAGCAATGTGTTACTGTGTGTGGAAGCAATGTGTTACTGATGTGTGGAAGCAATGTGTTACTGGTGTGTGGAAGCAATGTGTTACTGGTGTGTGGAAGCAATGTGTTACTGGTGTGTGGAAGCAATGTTTTACTGATGTGTGGAAGCAATGTGTTACTGATGTGTGGAAGCAATGTGTTACTGGTGTGTGGAAGCAATGTGTTACTGGTGTGTGGAAGCAATGTGTTACTGATGTGTGGAAGCAATGTGTTACTGATGTGTGGAAGCAATGTGTTACTGGTGTGTGGAAGCAATGTGTTACTGGTGTGTGGAAGCAATGTGTTACTGGTGTGTGGAAGCAATGTGTTACTGATGTGTGGAAGCAATGTGTTTAGCTGATGTGTGGGAAGCAATGTGTTACTGGTGTGTGGAAGCAATGTGTTACTGGTGTGTGGAAGCAATGTGTTACTGGTGTGTGGAAGCAATGTTACTGTGTGTGGAAGCAATGTTTTACTGATGTGTGGAAGCAATGTTTTACTGATGTGTGGAAGCAATGTTTTACTGATGTGTGGAAGCAATGTTTACTGATGTGTGGAAGCAATGTTTTACTGGTGTGTGGAAGCAATGTGTTACTGATGTGTGGAAGCAATGTGTTACTGATGTGTGGAAGCAATGTGTTACTGGTGTGTGGAAGCAATGTGTTACTGGTGTGTGGAAGCAATGTGTTACTGGTGTGTGGAAGCAATGTGTTACTGATGTGTGGAAGCAATGTGTTACTGATGTGTGGAAGCAATGTGTTACTGATGTGTGGAAGCAATGTGTTACTGATGTGTGGAAGCAATGTGTTACTGATGTGTGGAAGCAATGTTTTACTGGTGTGTGGAAGCAATGTTTTACTGGTGTGTGGAAGCAATGTGTTACTGATGTGTGGAAGCAATGTGTTACTGGTGTGTGGAAGCAATGTGTTACTGATGTGTGGAAGCAATGTGTTACTGGTGTGTGGAAGCAATGTTTTACTGGTGTGTGGAAGCAATGTTTTACTGGTGTGTGGAAGCAATGTTTTACTGGTGTGTGGAAGCAATGTGTTACTGGTGTGTGGAAGCAATGTGTTACTGGTGTGTGGAAGCAATGTGTTACTGGTGTGTGGAAGCAATGTGTTACTGGTGTGTGGAAGCAATGTGTTACTGGTGTGTGGAAGCAATGTGTTACTGGTGTGTGGAAGCAATGTGTTACTGGTGTGTGGAAGCAATGTGTTACTGATGTGTGGAAGCAATGTGTTACTGATGTGTGGAAGCAATGTGTTACTGGTGTGTGGAAGCAATGTGTTACTGATGTGTGGAAGCAATGTGTTACTGGTGTGTGGAAGCAATGTGTTACTGGTGTGTGGAAGCAATGTGTTACTGATGTGTGGAAGCAATGTGTTACTGATGTGGTGGTAATGATGGGTATGAAGACAAGAATAAATGTGCAGCAAAGAAAATGAATGAAATAAATAATGTAAAAAAAATAATGACAACAAAATTTAAAACAACTCTTAATAATGATGCAATAAAAAGTAAAAACAAAAAACAAAGATCGAGTATTATCATCAGTCACTGCAACAGATATCGTGTACCTAATCTCCTTGACACCTGTGACTAACCTTTACCACCTGCGTTACTTTCCTTACACTTGTGGTAAAGACTTCAAGACTTGAGTTATGAGAAAAATAAAGATGTAGCTAATACGTATCTTTAGTACCCACAGTAGTTCCAATAAGAATAAGTGCAGTTCGTTAGTATCTCAAGACTTCAGTAAATAATGAGAAATTTCTATTAAAGATCAAACTTGCATCAGCTCTTTCTCTACACACATATTAACCCCTTGAGGCCCAGAACGTATATTTTCATTGTAATTTGGCGACCATTATAACGATCTTAATGAATATAAGCAATATTTTAAAGATATGACCTGTATTGTATCCTTGTCCACTAAAGCTAATTTGATTATATATTATGTTACTTTTCGTAATTTCATGGCTAACATCAGACGAATTTAAATAGCAAAACAAAGATCTGGGTGTGAAGGGGTTAATGGTTTGACAGGTGACAGGTGTGCGTAATGGTGTGACAGGTGACAGGTGTGCGTAATGGTGTGACAGGTGTGCGTAATGGTGTGACAGGTGACAGGTGTGCGTAATGGTTTGACAGGTGACAGGTGTGCGTAATGGTGTGACAGGTGACAGGTGTGCGTAATGGTGTGACAGGTGACAGGTGTGCGTAATGGTTTGACAGGTGACAGGTGTGCGTAATGGCTTGACAGGTGACAGGTGTGCGTAATGGTTTGACAGGTGACAGGTGTGCGTAATGGTGTGACAGGTGACAGGTGTGCGTAATGGTGTGACAGGTGACAGGTGTGCGTAATGGTTTGACAGGTGACAGGTGTGCGTAATGGCTTGACAGGTGACAGGTGTGCGTAATGGCTTGACAGGTGACAGGTGTGCTTAATGGTTTGACAGGTGACAGGTGTGCGTAATGGTTTGACAGGTGACAGGTGTGCTTAATGGCTTGACAGGTGACAGGTGTGCTTAATGGCTTGACAGGTGACAGGTGTGTGTAATGGTTTGACAGGTGACAGGTGTGTGTAATGGTTTGACAGGTGACAGGTGTGTGTAATGGTTTGACAGGTGACAGGTGTGCGTAATGGTTTGACAGGTGACAGGTGTGTGTAATGGTTTGACAGGTGACAGGTGTGTGTAATGGTGTGACAGGTGACAGGTGTGTGTAATGGTTTGACAGGTGACAGGTGTGCGTAATGGTTTGACAGGTGACAGGTGTGTGTAATGGTTTGACAGGTGACAGGTGTGCGTAATGGTTTGACAGGTGACAGGTGTGCGTAATGGTTTGACAGGTGACAGGTGTGCTTAATGGTGTGACAGGTGACAGGTGTGCGTAATGGTGTGACAGGTGACAGGTGTGCTTAATGGTGTGACAGGTGACAGGTGTTCTTAATGGTGTGACAGGTGTGCTCAATGGTGTGACAGGTGACAGGTGTGCGTAATGGTGTGACAGGTGACAGGTGTGCGTAATGGTGTGACAGGTGACAGGTGTGCTTAATGGTGTGACAGGTGACAGGTGTTCTTAATGGCTTGACAGGTGACAGGTGTGCTTAATGGTGTGACAGGTGTGCTTAACGGCTTGACAGGTGACAGGTGTGCTTAATGGTTTGACAGGTGACAGGTGTGCGTAATGGTTTGACAGGTGACAGGTGTGCGTAATGGTTTGACAGGTGACAGGTGTGCTTAATGGTTTGACAGGTGACAGGTGTGCGTAATGGTTTGACAGGTGACAGGTGTGCTTAATGGATTGACAGGTGACAGGTGTGCTTAATGGCTTGACAGGTGACAGGTGTGTGTAATGGTTTGACAGGTGACAGGTGTGTGTAATGGTTTGACAGGTGACAGGTGTGCGTAATGGTTTGACAGGTGACAGGTGTGCTTAATGGTTTGACAGGTGACAGGTGTGCGTAATGGTTTGACAGGTGACAGGTGTGCTTAATGGCTTGACAGGTGACAGGTGTGCTTAATGGCTTGACAGGTGACAGGTGTGCGTAATGGTGTGACAGGTGACAGGTGTGCTTAATGGTTTGACAGGTGACAGGTGTGCGTAATGGTGTGACAGGTGACAGGTGTGCTTAATGGCTTGACAGGTGACAGGTGTGCGTAATGGTGTGACAGGTGACAGGTGTGCGTAATGGTGTGACAGGTGTGCGTAATGGTTTGACAGGTGACAGGTGTGTGTAATGGTTTGACAGGTGACAGGTGTGTGTAATGGTTTGACAGGTGACAGGTGTGCTTAATGGCTTGACAGGTGACAGGTGTGCTTAATGGCTTGACAGGTGACAGGTGTGCTTAATGGTTTGACAGGTGACAGGTGTGCTTAATGGTTTGACAGGTGACAGGTGTGCGTAATGGTTTGACAGGTGACAGGTGTGCTTAATGGTTTGACAGGTGACAGGTGTGCTTAATGGTTTGACAGGTGACAGGTGTGCTTAATGGCTTGACAGATGACAGGTGTGCTTAATGGTGTGACAGGTGTGCTTAATGGCTTGGCAGGTGACAGGTGTGCTTAATGGTGTGACAGGTGTGCTTAATGGCTTGACAGGTGACAGGTGTGCGTAATGGTTTGACAGGTGACAGGTGTGCGTAATAGTTTGACAGGTGACAGGTGTGCGTAATGGTTTGACAGGTGACAGGTGTGCGTAATGGTTTGACAGGTGTGCTTAATGGCTTGACAGGTGCCAGGTGTGCTTAATGGCTTGACAGGTGACAGGTGTGCTTAATGGCTTGACAGGTGACAGATGTGCTTCATGGCTTGACAGGTGACAGGTGTGCTTAATGGCTTGGCAGGTGACAGGTGTGCTTAATGGCTTGACAGGTGACAGGTGTGCTTAATGGCTTGACAGGTGACAGGTGTGTGTAATGGTGTGACAGGTGTGCAGCCCATTAACGACCACACACGGCAGCGCGAGCTTGATCTATGTATTGTTGGTTTTCTCGAGTACTATTAATATGCGGTGGAAATGCTACAGAGTAAATCCCCCAGTAATTAGACCAAGGAATATGAATATCAATCCCAAATTAATGTAAGTGATTAGGGGAAAGCCTTCCAATAATATAACCTAACCTAAACCTAACCTAACCTATACCTATTACAGCTATAACCTGACACTAATCTTGCTGTAACAGAACAAATCTCGGTAATAATGGACGAGAACTTCGCGGTCGTTTTCAGAGACACCGACTAATTATTCCTGGCCTATAATAGGTTCTTTTTCTAATGGAGATAGTTATATTTATATATATATATATAATATAGTTATATAACCCATTAAAAAAAATAATAATAATAATATTTCATCACCGAATTTATGCATGGTTAAGGTTAGGTTAGGTTAGGTATACTTAGTGGTTAGGTTTCATTAAAACCTATAAGGTTAGGTTACATATACTTTGTGGTTAAGGTTAGGTTAGTTTTCATTAAAACCTATAAGGTTAGGTTAAGTATACTTAGTGGTTAAGGTTAGTGCTTTTTCTGATGGAAATAGTGTTTTTAATGGAAACGGCGACCATAAAATTCGGTGATAAATTTTCTTTTTTTTTAAATATGGGTTTGGAAAAAAAAATATTCCATTAAAAACCCCTTTTTAGGTAAAAAAAAATTATGGGGGTTGTAAGGCCCCCCTTTCCCCTTTTTTTTTAAAATTTCCCCACCATAATGAAACTTCTTTAAAAATTTGTTTAAAAAAACCCATCTCTTAAAATAAAATGTGCAGGTTAAAGGGGTTTTGTACAAAAGGTCCCGCCCTCCCCCCAAAACCTGCCTTATAAACAACCTACACAATCTGCTTTCTATCCCGGGTTTTGGTATTTATCAAAAAGTTTTGAAAAAGCATAGAAAACGAAAAAATAACCCCCAAAGGGACCACAACCCAGTCCTGCTTTTTCCCCCTCCCAAACTATGGAATTTTCCCCTTTTTCTGAAAGGGGGACGGGACGAATACCCGGGGGCCCTTTTAACACCGGGCCAAAAACAAAAAAACCTACTCACCCGGCTTTTTTTCTCCCCCCGTTTCTTCCAGCCGGGGCAAGGAAGCCCGGGTTTTACACGGCAAAAACAAAACTAGGTACCAGCGTCTTCCTTTAAAGTTCTCATTTTAAAGAAAAAAAAAAAATTAAAGGGGCGAAAAAGATTTTCACTGGCATTCTTCTTTATTTTAGACGGGCTTTTTGAAAAAGGGGAAAAAATTTTGAAAAAACCCCGGGGAGTGTTACATCTAAAAAATATTATGTTTGGGGTAAGAAATTGGGGAACTTCCAATTATGAAGGATGTTTTCCATATAGTTTTGGACTTTTTATTTTTTGTTTAAATCCCTTTAATTCTATCATTTGGGTGGAAAAATTTAACCCCCTTGTTTTTTTTTTTAAAAAACCCCTCCTGAAACAACCCAACTATTTTATCAGTTTGTTGGTTTGTTTTTTTTATTCCTGTGTTAAGGTCATTATACGGGCTGTTTTTTTATTGGTTTTAGGTTTTGTTTTTCTTTCTTCGGTTGGGGAAAATGGCCCCATGAATACTTTGTTGTTCGGGGTATAGGTATATTTTTTTAAAAAGATTTCTTTAATGGTTTGATATGCCCCTCCGGGGTACCTTGGATGGGTTTATAGTTAGGGAAATAGGGGGGTTTGGGAGGGGCATGAAGGGTTTACTTCAGGGGATTTTTAATAGCTTTGGCCCCCCCTTTCCCGGGTTTTTTAAGGGTAGAGCCTAGGGATTCCTGGGGCCCAAACTAACTTCAGCTTATTTTTTCCCGGCCCCCCAAAACTAACCCGGGGTTTCGAAGATTTTTAGATAGTTTTCCCCCGGGGTTCCAAAACTTTCCCCCCGGCCTCATTTTGAGGGTTTTGGGCCCCGTTCCAATTTTTGCCCTAAAATATTATTTTTCGGGTATTCGAATCAACCTAAATTTTACCATTTCCGGGGATGATTTCGCTTAATGATAGGCTAAGTTTATTTCCCGGGTAAGTTTTAACCATCACCCGAGTCCTAAGTCCCGAAAAATTTATATCGGAAACTCCCCCTAGAGTCCCCTTAAAGGTATCAGGGCTTTCTTTAAGCTCACATTTTAAACGTACCATTGGCCTACGCTTTGCGTTGCCATTGGCCACCCCTTGACGATTGCATCACCTAAAAATTTTTAGTCCCACGAATAATTAGCCCCAAAATTTCAATTATTAGCCACAATTTTTAGGATAAGATATAAAATTTTAGGGGGGGGTGGGGTACCCCAAAGGGGGGGGTCCCCCGCAAGGAAACCCCCCCCCCCCCGAAAAAAACAACGCGAATCCAAGGGAAAAGGCCACCCTAGTGCACTCGGGAAACGGGAGCCAGGGTACCTCCGTTTTCCGGAAAAAATTTTTTTAAAATTTTTATTTCGATTTTCCCCCGGTTCTTTTGGTTCTATTGGCTTGTGGCGTGTTTTTTTTTTGGGAAGTAATCAGGAAACCGTATTGACATGTTATTGAGGAAAAAGTAGTGCATGTTTTCGAACAGCCGCGGTGGCAATTTAAAAAAAAATTGGGGCGCGGGGGATCAACGTATGGTGAAGTGCGGGGGGGAAAAAAAAAAAAAAAAAAAAACCTACAAAAATAAAAACATTTGAAAATGTACCAAAAAAAAAAGGGGGGGGGGTGAATATGCAAAAATTTAAATGGGGGTGTTTTTTTTAAATAATTGAAGGTGTTTTTAAATTTAGTATTGTTTATTATGCTATAAAAATGAAAATTTTATAAGTTTTTTATTTATAAATGTTTTAGAAAAAATTTTTTATTTAAAAAAAATTTTAAACCTTTTTTCGGGGCATATTTCGGTGCCCCCCGACCCGTTTTTGGGAAAAATTTAATTTTAAAATTAAAAAAAAACATAAGAAAAAGGACTGACTATGCAATTGCAGATTTTAAATGGGGGGTGGTGAACTAGTGCATTTAAATTAATGGAACAGTGTTTTTTTTTTTGGTGTAAAGTTAAAGGTGTTGGTTTTAAAATTATGATGCTATATCATGTTTTTATGCTTAAGCACATGAACAACATTATAAAGTGTTTATTTATTAGAATGATTCTAAATTAATTTTTATGGTTAAAAAAACCATTTAAACTGCATTTTTTTGGGGCAGACGTTCGGTGACCCCCACATATTTTCCCAGATCATAGTCCCAAAATAATTGGTGGCCAGCAAGAAGCCTTACACTGAAAAAATACTAAGCTAAGCAAACCCTAAACTAACCAACCTAACTATGCATGATGCTAAGTCATTAACTCTTTTAGATCTAACCTAACCTACCCCCATCACCGTCACATGCTCGCAAATATGCAGGAAGCGACAAGCAGATGGCCGCACTGACCCCGGAGGCGCCCTTTTAAACACCCCCGTGGCCACTAGCTGCAGCCTGAAAGAAGCCGCTGACAGATTCAAATCAGAAAAAAACTTTGCTGTAAGTTGCTCTATTTAGTTTTTCCCAAACTCCCCAAGGTCTTTTTTTTAGACCTCATCCCCCGTCTTTTTGGTTCCCTGGGAGAGGCAGCAAAAAGATCAGGGGAGCTTAAGGGTTCTAGATTTTTAGATTTTAAAAAATTTTCATTTTTTGTTAGCTTTTATTGCCAGCAAAGGGCCCTTCAAGTCCTAAAATTTAAATTTTTTTTGTTTAAAAGGGTGGCCTTCAAGCGCTCATTATTAATTTTTTTGTCAAATTTTGTTGCCAGCAAGGGGCCCTTTTTAAATCCAATTTTTTTTTTTTTTTTTCTTTTGGTTTCAGGAGCCTTCTTCTACGAAAAAGCTGTGGATGGAGTTACCTATAGGGTGTTGCTTCCCTAGCAATAGGGTTTTTTAGCCCCTAACAAGAAATAACATTGTGATTATACCTCCACGCAGCCAAGATGTTCTACGGCCTGCCCCTGAAGATGTGCGTAGGGTGGTGTACAGTATGCCATAGCTTTTGGGGCAAGAGACCCTGCCCCGCCGGGAGAAAAAAGAAAATGGCGACAAGGGTGGACTAGCCTTCATGAACCGTCTCCCAAACTTTATTGAAGGCTCCGGAAGGCATGTCCTTGCCAGGGTTGTTGCCTTCAAAAGTCAATGTGGAACCTTCTTTTTAAGGGTTACACATTAGTTTGGAGAAGTACACATTCACCCGGACCGGAAAATTTCAATTTTGGGTAGGTCATTGTCGACTGTTAGAAGCCAGTCAAGGTTTGTGGCGAGAGGCCAGCCCGTAGCCCCGCAGGTAAATCGTGAACGCGGGACAGCAAGTTTGTGGCATTATAAAGCTGTGGGCAGCCATCCCTCCAGGTTTATAATTTTCCCCAAGCCGATGGGAAACCCGCTTTCATGAGGAACCGATCTTTGGTTTTCCCAAAAGGGTATTTCATCCCAGTGGCTGGATGAAGGTGAATGCTTCGGTTGCAGAACTTCAGATCTCCTGAGAAGTCTTGTTCTTCGTAGAGAACAAGATTTTTCTGATCATGGCAATGCTGAATGTCCATGAACATTCAGCCTGTTTAGTTTCGATAATACATGGTATCGTGATTGTTTTCCTTTCCTCCGCTCAAAAGACAAACTAGCCATTGGATGTGAGTGTCTTTGGGCCCTTTAAAACATTCCTGCGTGCCCTACTAAGACCCGCGCCATGCACCCTAACGAGCCATAACAGTCCACAAGTTGCCAGAGTTTTTCTTCTGAGGCATGGACCCAAAACCACACCCCCCCCAACTTTTCAGTGGGTTCCCGGGGGGATGGTATATGGCCATCAACGCAAAATCTTCCCCGATGAGGGTTTTTAGGAGGCATGTAAAAGAGCGACCGGCACCACCGAATTTGTAGTGGAAGTTTCCCAACTTTTTCGATGGAGGAAGTTCAGTGGAGAGGGGGGATGGCTGAAGGCCATACCCCAGAGCTATACCCCTTCCCCCTGTTCTCCCAGGCTGAGATGGCCTGCCAAACCCGGGCCCCAGCACGACAGACCCGCCCCCCGGCACCACACGACGAGCCTGCCACCCCGGGCCCCAGCCCACAGAGCCTGCCACCCCGGCCCACACGACGCCCCCCCGCCACCCGGGGCCCCAGCACGACAAAGCTTTCCACCCCGAGCCCAGCACGACAGGCCTGCCCCCCCGGGCCCCAGCCCATGCACCCTGCCCCCCGGCCCGAGCAGGGCGCACCCTGCCACCCCAGGACACCTTCTCAAAAACGATTAACCCCAGAGTGTGTCAGGCCGTTCCCTAAGGCAAACCTCGTCCTTTGGAAAGGGGGAGGAAGAGGGGGGGCCTGCATTTTTTGAGAATGAGGAGGCAATATCTGCCGAGGTTGAAGGGAGAAGGGCAGAACTGGAAGACAAAAAAAAAGGGAGCGGCTGAAAAGAAAAAAATTTGGGAAAGAAGAAGGGGCCACAGCGAAAAGAATCTGTGCCTGTCCCCGGGGGAAGACACCACTGACGAGGTCCGATGATGGTTGATGTTGGTTGATAGGTTTTGATGTCCGACTTCAGCTGGCGACTCCTCCGAGTATGGGTGAGGTGGACGACGAGGGGACCCGGACTGCAGCATCATACCCCTTTTGCCGCGAAAAATCACGGTGGGGGGCTTTGTTTGGGTTACTGAAAGTGGAGGAGGGAAGGGGTGTGGGACATTAGTGTGCTATGTTGCTAGGGGTGTTTTCCATCATGAAGGTGGAAAAATTAAAAACCTTTCTTTCCTGTAAGTCCCCTAACACCCGGACACGTTAACCCCCCTACCATCCTAGTTAATCCCATTATCGGGAGAGATGTTGAAATTTTATCATTAAAATTTCCCCAGTTATGCTTGAAGTAGTTTTTTTTTTTTCGTTTCACGGGTGACTCTCGCCCTTCATCTTTTCCGCCATTTTTTTTTCATTTGTCCTTCCCCACGCGCCATTTTGTTTATTTCTTTTTTCCTTCCCTTTTGCCCTTTCTTTCTTCTTCCCTTTCCTCCCCCCCCCGAATGCGTATGGAGGAAAATCCGGGGAAATTATTCCGCGATCAGTGATAACTAATGATTTCAAATCTTTTCTCTTTCCCCCGCTATTGACAGACGAGTAACACTCCCAGATTTTTAATGTCTTTCAAAAAATCCCTATCGTTATCGGTCATGGTCATACATGGGCGTGTTAGTAAGATACGCGCTAAATTGAAAGCCTACCAAATTTCTATGCTACATATTTCATCCCATCTCACTCTTGAAAACGCGTTCGGACTTTCGACATACATATAAAAACCCACCCTTCTTGGGTATTAGATTAAGCATATTAATTCTTCTATATCAAAGTAACAGGTCTGTATTATAGGCAGCCTTGTCTTAGGTACACGAGTTTCATTATTTTATTAGTTGTTTGTGTTTATAAGCTCTTCATTTGAGGCACGTCAAGACCCTTCAAACGATTCCCTTTTTTTCGGCCTCGGGCGGTGTAACGCCGGGACACAGCCAGTCCCTGCTCAACCTCTTTGAGGTAAGTCGCTCCACATTCGCTCCTGTATTCCCCCCCCCCCCTTTTCCCTTTGTTATCTATATTTTAAAATAGAGTAACAATTTTTTAGTTTACGCAAACGTAAGGGAGGTCTACCCATCCTTATAAGTATTATTAATCAGTCCTGCTCAACCTCTTTGTAGGTTTCGACGGAGGAGTCCCATTCATCCTTCCTGGGGGAGAGGCTCGCTCGTATCCCTCTTCAAGCCATATGGTCATTGTGAATACACACAAAACCCCAGTACTCTCACCTTTTCTCTCCTATTATATATCTTCCATGTATAATTAAAATTTTAAGCGGTATGTTACCTAAGTGTAGGATAATTCTTTTAAATAGGATCCAGTGAGGAGAGTTTGTTTCCTAAGAGCTTCTTTTCATCACATAGGAAGAGTTCCTGTATCAGGGTGTAAAGTTTTTTTCTTACATCCGATTAGAGTTTTCCGGTGTTGGTTTAACCCTCATATTTTTTGATATGATCTCAAGCAAGAGACATACTATGTCACTATGAATAAATAGGATGATGTTTGCAAATATAGTTCTTGTTTTTATTATAAAACCCAGGTGATTATTCTGTGTTAGGACTGAAATTTCCCCACATTTCCCAAAAGAGTCAGCCTTACTCGGTATAATTCCACGTATCAATCACGACTACCAATAAATCTAATATAATATTATTCAAACGTGCCCAGGGAGAAACCCCAAGGAACTACTCGCCCGGGCTGGTGGCAGCATTTCCCCCTTGACCTAAACCCCTATCCTTCCCCTTAAATACACCCCCCCTTTTCAGTACTCTCCGCAGTGAGAAGTGGTTCAAACTATAATCCCCATAGTGAAGTATAAGACAAAGGTAATCCTCCATTCAAGTGTAATTTTTTGTCAAATTATAATCAAGTAATATCATTCAAGTAACGTTGACCAGTTCTAAACTCCCATAGAAGATACCAGCAACACACTGGTAGGTTTGTGGTGGGGATTTCATTTGTATCGGTCATAAGATACGCACTCATTTAAACCCTTTTTAAAAACCCCCAAAATTCAGGCAACACACTAGATGAAGCTTCTGTGATCCAGAACATTTGCAAGGGTGTCCTGGTGACCTCCAAGGGCATCACCAAGAGGCAGGCTGACCTGGTGAAGGTGTTCCCCCGCTGCATCCCATTCATGATGCACTTCTGAATAGTGAGCATAAAAATACCTAGCCCTATCTTTTAATAAATGCTTTTTTATATGAGCTTATCTTTCATTTCATCACCTAATAATAATGGTGGGTGTCTAGGCTTAGCATATATGTTGATTTCAGGCAAAAAAAAACACAATAATGTTTGATGTAATATGATTTTAAAAAAATATCATACGGTGCCCCCCCATCCCTGATCCGGGGGTCCCCCCTCGGGGGGGACACCGGACGAGGTGCCAAAAATTTATAAAAAACCTTAAATGGGCCCTTATATCTGAGTTAAGTATTCATGAGGGTACCATAGGTGGGCCATATTGTGAAGTTTGTTTTGGGCACAGTGTGCACTCTCTCAGGTAAAAAAATGGATTTTTTATGAATATTTTTCTACTAATAGTACGGTGTCCCCCCACACCACCCTATATATCATGACTGTATAATCTACCCTATTTCCGCGTTGTTTTATGCTTTGTATCTGCAAGTACCCTACTGCAAGTATATACGGTTTCAAATTTTCCTACTCGTTTTTTTTGCGACTTTATAAGTGTTATCTACGGTAGCCATTTGGGCACCTCCTTGACGATTGCAGTACCGTAGATAACAGTAAAGTCGCCAGGACAACTTTTTTTTCTGTTTACAGACGTGTGGTGGCGTTAATACTTACATTTCTACATCCATGATTTCAGGAAAGTTAGAAGGGGCTATCTGGAGAGTCTGTGTCATTTTGTGTCTTCATCTGTGTCATATTAGGGCTATAAATGAACAAATTACAAAAATATCTACAAAGTGGCTATCAACAGTAGAGTCGCCATCTAGTGTTTATTTACTGTGTCGTACCGCTGTCGTCGTCGTCCGAAAAAAAACGCGTAGTGAAATTTGAAACTGTCTATACTTGCAGCTACAAAGCATAAAACAACGCTGAAACAGAGTAGATTATACAGTCATGATATAAACTACTGTGTATTATCTTCAGTGGCACATAAAATTCAGTAGTAATGCTATAATTCGTAATATATGGCGCCTGGCGACATAACTGCAGGTGGCGACTTGACTGTTATCTACGGTAGCCATTTGTCCACCTCTTTGACCATTATTTCCAAGTCCTTTCTTTTCCTCTAGATCAATTTCTATTTTAAAACGTAGTCTCTGACGTAGGTGCTGTTGCGTTGAGCGTGGCGTTGCTAGGCGACGAGCAGCATCTGGCGGGGTGGTTGCCGCGCCAGGCGCCAGGCGGCAGCACCTGTCTTGTAAACACTGACCACCACCACCACCACGAGGGTGAACTTGTGAACACGCCGCCGTGATCTGATCGAGAAGGAACTGCAAGACCATGAAGATCGAGGAGGTGAAGAGCACCACCAAGACCCAGCGGATCAACGCACACTCCCACGTGAAGGGTCTGGGGCTGCGGGAGGATGGCACCGCCGAGGCCAATTCTGCCGGGCTGGTGGGGCAGGCACAGGCCAGGGAGGTGAGTCTGGAGTCTTCCCTAGAACATAAGGAAGCTACAAGAGGCCGTGAGACCTACACGAGGTAGTTCCTGTTACTTAACACTACCTACATCCACCTTTCATCCCCATCCATGAATTTATCTAGCCTCCTTTTAAAGCTCTCTAATGCCTGCACTAACTACCTGTCTACTGAGACCATCCCAATCATTTACCACCCTATTTATGAACCAGTTTTTCCCTATTTCTTTTTTAAATTACGCGTTTCCAGCTTGAATCCGTTACTTCTTGGTCTACCCTGCTTACTAGCCCTCACTGATGCTCAGGTCTTGTGGAAAGAGGCCAAGTCAGCCTGTGTTGCCTGTGCCGCATAGCTTTGCTCAAAGTTTGATAGTTAATGAAGGTGGATCCAGGATCGGTACAGTGTCATCCTTCACAAGTTTACGGTATTATTTCGTCGCTGGGCAGCTTTTTTTAAAGATGACACCATTCTTTCCTGATTCGTTTTGATGTGTTGAATGAATTAAGGGTATTAAGTATTATTCCAAATGAACACCGAACTCACTTTGGGGGACGAAACTTTTTTTCTGGTAAGTTTTGATGTTTGAATTAATCTGCTAACTGTTTCTGTCGCAAATCTTTTTTTTTTCTTTCAGGTAAAGGTTAGGTTATGTTAGGTATAGGTTCGGTTAAGTTCAATTTTTTTTTTGTCATTTTGCAAAAAAAAAAAAAAAAAAGTTTGCAACAGAATCGGTTAGCAGATTAATTCAAAACGCATCAAAACTTACCAGAAAAAAATATTTTCCTCCACCAAAGGAAGTTCGGTGTTCATCTAGAAATTTACTGGGTATTATTCCAGAAAACACCACACTCACTACGAAGGACACCTATGTGTTATATGAGGTGCCTTTTGCATATACAAGACACTGGTGTATTGATTTTCCCTCGGAAATCACTCGTTCCTGAGATATTAATTTCTTAATACATTTTAACTACACGCCAGCTGCTGGCAGCTTAGGTTAATAACCAGTGGTTAGAGTAGAAAATTATAATGAAAAAAAAGAAGCTAATACCTCACAGTTGGGCAAGAATAATGTGAACAACCTTACCCCACACAGGCTGCCGGCTACCTGGTTGACCTGATCCGCACCAAGAGGATGTCTGGCCGTGCTGCCCTGTTTGCTGGACCGCCCGGCACAGGGAAGACAGCCATTGCCCTCGCCCTCGCGCAGGAGCTGGGGAACAAGGTGGGTGATCAGGGTGAAGGAAGGGTGGGAAGCATGATGTTTGAGTGTTATTGACAAAATATGAAGATTATTTCCCAGGATGTCCCTTCACTGAGTGTGAGAGCTGAGGGTTCCAGGGTATTGTGTATTTTTATTTTTTATTTTTATTTTTATTTTTTTATATACATCACAAGGGACTGGCCAAGGGGAAAAAAAGTTAAAAAAAGCTCGGTTAGTTTGTTCCCAGTCCCTAAAAAGAAGACAGTAAGTGAATATAAAAAGGGGGGATGGGTCAATTTAGTTCGGGAGGTGTCTTGTTATGGGGTCACAGATAAGGTTATTGGGTTGGTTGGTACTTTTGTGATGTCCCCTCAGAGATGCTTTATAGGAACCATCAGCTACCACTTCTTTGGATATTTAGAATTTCCATATGTCATTCCAGAAGTTACATACATAGAATAAAATATATCTATTATAAATTGATGCATTGCAAACTATGAATCCTACTTTAAGTTTACAATTTATGTTTGGATTCATGTTAATTTGATATTTTACTTTTCTTTTATTATTACCAGTAACACCATAGTAACATAGTTTTCCCCTAAGTTACAAGTCAACACTGGATACCAAACAAACCTATGACTCTTTTGGGCCCTAACACCCCCTCCTCCTCCTCCAGGTTCCCTTCTGCCCTATGGTTGGGTCGGAGGTCTACAGCTCTGAGGTGAAGAAAACAGAGGTGCTCATGGAGAACTTCCGGCGTGCTATTGGTCTCCGCATCAAGGAGGTCAAGGAGGTGTATGAGGGGGAGGTGACAGAGTTGACCCCGGTGGAAACAGAGAATCCCATGGGAGGTACGGTGATTTCCTTCATTGCCTCTACCATAACGTTTCGATGAGTAACTTCCTGCCTGAGTTTCAAGGGAGGACATTTTTTGTGTGTTTTAAATATTTGTGCGTGGATATTGTTTTTTATTTTTTATTTTTTTACTGTACTAATTACAAGAACTACCACATGTAGGTCTCACAGTCTTTTTTGTTTTTGTCTCACAGCACTTGATTTCCTTCATTGCCACTTCTGTAATGTTTCTTTGAGGATGTTTATGATAGTTTATGATTAATGTTTCTTTGCCTCTAGCGTGATGTAATAGCGAACTTCCCGCCTGAGTTTCAAGGGAGGACATTTTTTGTGTTGTTTAAATATTTGTACATGGATATTCACTGTAATTACTGCAAGGGTTGTTTGGGATATTGTATTTTCATGTGTGTGATTTTCTCGTTAATGGGATGTAATATGAGGTTGTTGAATACATTGTAAGCTCTTTAAAGGTTATGAAATATGTAAGTCCATTGACTACTGTAGGGATTTGAGTAGTATATACACGGCCACCTCGATTTACGAATGGGTTACGTTCCTGAAAAACTGTTTGTAAATCGAAAATTCGTAAATTGAATGTATTTTTCCCATTTAACCCCATTATTTAATTTGAGATACGTTCCTACGGACAATAATCACACCCATAGAATGTCATAAACTGCTATAAAAACATATATTTGTGGCTTTAGGCATACATACAATTGGGCAGGAACTTGACTCTTACGTGCGCTGACAAGTCAGAGAGGTTAACAGGGTGGGTTGGAGCATTGTCGAGGAGGAGCAGTGCCTTATGAGAGATGTTCTTCTGAGAGCAGTACCTCTCCACTGCAGGGCAAAAGTAATTGGTGAACCAGTCCTTAAATAAATATCTGTTGGTCCATGCCTTCTTGCTAGAACGGTACATGACTGGTAACGTAGCCTTAACATGACCTTTTAGGGCCCGTGGGTTTTTAGAGTGATGAATTAGCAGAGGTTTCAAGTGAAAATCACCCTCAGCATTGCCACCAACCAGCAGTGACACTCGATCCTTCGATGCTTTGTGACCGGGAGCTTTCTTTTCTTCCTTGAATCGCTATCTTAGTCTCTAGTGTTATGGCTTTTCTGGCTTTCTTGGGCTTAGGACCACTCACACTGGCACTGGCACCATGCTTGGGAGGCATTATTCACTGAAATAATCACTGAAATGTCTGATTATACACAATAATGTTCATAAACACAGCACGACCGGTCGGAGAATATGTAAACAAACAATCTTGAGCGTCCCCGCGTGTGGATGTGCGGTTCTAATGGTTCTGTTTACTGAACTTTTTACAATATTTAGGTCTTATAAATATTCTTACTTATTTAGTACCACTCTCTAACTTATTTATGTATTAAATTTTTTTGTATATGAATTTACGAACTTTTGTTCGTAAACTTCGAATTATTCGTATGTAAACCGAATTTTGGGACAAAATAATTTTGTTCGTATCTTCGAAAATTTGTAAATATAGTGTTCGTAAATCGCGGTATGAGTGTATAGAATGTTCACCCTAAACTAAGGATATGGAGTGAGGAGTATGAAGAAGAGGATTTTTGAACTGTTATTAGTTAGTTAGTTAGTTAATATTAGCTAGTATTGTTAGTACCATAATAATGATGATAATTTTTTGTTGCCCCAAGGCTACGGCAAGACTGTGAGCCACGTCATCATTGGGCTCCGGACGGCCAAGGGCACCAAGCAGCTCAAGCTCGACCCAAGCATTTACGAGACTCTGCAGAAGGAGCGGGTGGAGACTGGAGACGTGATCTATGTGGAGGCCAACTCGGGGGCTGTGAAGAGGCAGGGACGCTCAGACACCTACGCCACGGAGTTTGACCTTGAGGTGCGTGTGTGTATTTACCTAGTTGTATTTTACAGAGCCTGAGCTACACTAGTGATGTCCCGTCTCCATGTCTACATTTATCCAGTCTTTCTTTCAATGGTGCACATTCTTTGCTGATATCACCTCTTTATTTAGTTCATTCCAAACATATATTTCTATGAGGGAAGTTGTACTTCTTTATGTTGTTAGGCATCTCCCATTCTCCCTTTGTGTGTGTGCGTGTGCTATAGATCCAAAATGTTTTATTTAGTCTCATGTGTTTGCTACTGTCTGTGCTGGTTCATGATTTATTTGTATCAGACATTCTACTAACCTCTCCATGATGTGTCAGGCGGAGGAGTATGTGCCGCTGCCCAAGGGAGATGTGCACAAGAAGAAGGAGGTGATCCAGGATGTGACGCTCCATGACCTTGATGTGGCCAACGCGCAGCCTCAGGGGGGACAGGACATCCTCTCCATGATGTCCCAGCTCATGAAGCCCAGGAAGACCGAGATCACAGGTATTACACTCCAGAGAGAGAGAGAGAGAGGAGGGGACGTATTAGGCTTATACCAAAGGAGGAAGAGGAGGAGGAGGAATAGACAGGGAGAGTAAGAGAAAAGCCCTAAAGCTAGAAGGAGAAAGAGGAAGAGAGGGAGGAGAAAAGTACAGAATAAAGATAACAATTTGTCCCTGTTACAGATCAATACAATTCGTTCGTTCATGAGAGAGAGAGAGAGAGAGAGACCTTACTCTGCCTTCTTCCTCTTTCTCCCTCTCATAAGGACTAAGAAGCTTATTGCTGTTTGTTTTCTCTCATGTTCCTCCTGCTTTTCTTCCTTATTCCTCCCTCTGCATCTCAATTTTCTGTCTTTCTCTCATAGAACTCAAGATATGCAGAAGAGTTATCTAGTTAAAGTTGATGAACCAGAGTTATGTTAAAAACTATGAGAAGTTATGTTGCATACACCTCTGTTCCTTTGTCCCAGCTGAACTACATTAAATTTATGCATGTTATGCCAAATACTATAAAAGCAGGAGAGACGCATTTACAGGTCATGAGATGCCTGTAGTCCTGTGCAAGTATGGAACTTTGAAAGGGAAGAAAACAATAATGGGGAATGGAGATGATGTTATTTTCAGTGTAGGATGATTGATTGATTTAATGCCAAAAAGTGGACTGTGCCAGTAGTGTAGGATGATTGATTGATTTAATGCCAAAAAGTGGAATGTGCCAGTAGTGTAGGATGAAAGGAAGGATAGCGAGCATGGAGGGAGAGAGGGAGAGCATTGCAAGGCTGTATGAAAACCGTTGATTGTGTCTTTAGAAAAGCTTCGTTTGGAGATCAACAAAGTGGTGGACAAGTACATTGACCAGGGCATCGCTGAGCTGGTGCCGGGCGTTCTCTTCATCGACGAGGTGCACATGCTGGACATTGAGTGCTTCACCTTCCTGCACCGCGCCCTCGAGACCAGGATCGCCCCCATTGTCATCTTTGCCACTAACCGGGGGCGCTGCGTCGTCAAGTAAGCCATCTTGTTACATGTCTTGGAGGTGTGTGGGGTGGCTCCTTAATTAACCCCTTCACACCCAGATCTTTCCTTTGCTATATAAAATTGTATGTTGTCGAGCCATAAAATTACGAAAACTAACTGAATATATCAAAATAGTTAGTGATAATGATACTTAATAGGACATATCTATTAACATATTGCTTATAGTCACTAAAAATTGTCTAATGGTAGTCAAATTACAATGGAAATTACGTCCTGGGCCTCAAGGGGTTAAGAACAAAAGGCCGCTGCGTCATCAAGTAAGGCATCTTGTTCCATGTCTTGGAGGTGTGTAGGGTTGTTCCTTAAATAAGAACAAAAATGTTGTACTGAGGCTCTAGTGTTCCTTCCTATAAGCAGTGTCTGTTTACCTTTGTGCTATCATTTAATCTGATCTGTTTTCATACAAATGTGAGTCTCGGAAAGATTTTGGGTGACACACATGAAAAAAGTATGTAAAAAAGTAGGAAACTATCTCAATGCATAATGGGTGAGACACAAAATTCTAAGGAACCATTGAATAACTTACACATGTATTTTCTTATTTACACAAGCTTTTATACACTTGTAGCAGTGTGGATTAGTAGGATGTGAAAAAAAAAAAATTGTTCTCCCATCACACTCAAATTTGAAAGATGTGACAAGAATGCATGCTGGAGGGTATTAAGGCTGCATAAGACATTCCGTTCTGAGGCATACTAACAGTCAGTGGCGAGACATTGCTGCACCACCAGACACACACATACCAGCCACCATTCTGAAGTAAAAGTATGATTCAATGATTAGTGTTTTCATCTGCACACAATTCTAGGTGTGATATTCTTAGTAATGTTGTGTCACCCCCAACAGAGGAACCGGAGATGTTGTATCAGCGCACGGGGTTCCTCGCGACCTGCTTGACCGCATCATCATCGTGCGCATGAAGCCGTACGGACAGGACGAGGTGTCGCAGATCATACAGATTCGTGCCCAGACCGAAGGCATAAAGATTGATAATGAATCCCTACAGGAACTCAGTGTCATTGCAGAGAAGGCATCACTCAGGTTAGTGGGTTGTATTTACTTTGTTGTATTGACTCACTTAGTTGTAGCATATTGTATTCCTTTTGCCTTTGTGATTTTTCTCTTGTGACAAACTCTTAATTTGTTTTGAAGGCGTCACTCAGGTTAGTGGGTTGTATTTACGCACTTAGCTGTAGCCTACTGACTGGGCTTGAGCTATACTCGTGTGGTCCCATCTCTGTATTCAGTCTGTCTTTCAATGGATGGATCATTACCTCTTCCACTCATACATGTCTGATTTTCCTACACAATGGAAGGCTGTGATAAGTTTGTCATGTGCTAAGTCTTGAGTTGTGAAGGTGAAAGCAAATGGTAATGGTGTTGAAAATGGTGCCTAGCCTATTTTCTGTATTACAAGGGGTGAGAGGTTTTGTTCAGCAAGTTTCCTGTACAGAATTGATTTAGAACCTTTGAAATATATCCTGGACGTGTTTGAGGTTTAGATACATTGACTACATGGGTAACTGTTTCCGAATATAAGTATGGATAAAGAGTGTAAGATGAAATGCTGTCCTATGAATTGTTTTAGAGGTATTGTATCCCTTTTGCCTATGTGGTTTTTCTCATGTGACAAACTCTTTTAATTTGTTTTCAAAGCTGAACTCCATCTGTGCTTAGCATAGAGAACAGGATGCCGTGATGGTGATGGTCTCATTAACCATTTCAGATATGCTGTGCGGCTCCTTACTCCTTCTAGAGTGATGGCACAACAAAATGGAAATGAGAGCGTGACTGTGGAAGATGTTAGAGAAGCTGCCGATTTGTTCATAGATGCAAAAACCTCAGCGCAGATGTTAGCAGAAAATCCAGAAAAATTCATGAAATGAGTGCGAACAATTGAGTATTCATCAAAACAAATGTCACGAACAATCAACCTCTGTGGGGTGGTCCAATGACGGCATGAAAGTTTGGTCCCACGCCACCGTTGTGCATAAAGACTTGTCATCCATCAGGCTGGGTCGTGATACTCAACAACTGAATACATTCCAAGATACAAGTTACCGTACAGGTTTCATTTGGAAGATCAGGTACTTCAGTAGACATTCGGGCTCATGACAAGGAAGGACTTATGCATGATCTGGAAAATTAAAAGTAAGATTTGAATGTTATGAAAATATAATTTAAGGTACTTTGGAAGCATTTCATTTCAATACCGAAATAATTCTGATGGGATCTATGAAAGAAATTTATCTTGTGGAAATGAGTGATGTCTGAACTAGACGTAAAGTAGCAGTGGGTAAGTTGTTTTCATCTTCTTGTACCTCCCTCTCAAATTCTTATGCAGTTTTCAGTTCAATTTTAATGATTGTCCAATGGTCTCCAAAGGGCAAATTGGAGCTGAAAACTTGATGACCTTTATAATCCACATTTAAGCAAGATAACAGCACACTCGACCCTCAATTTGTAGGTGTCAGTGTTGCGTGTGCACTTATTGGCATCTCGAAGGTACAAATCTCTGCTCAGTTTATCAGGAGCACTCACTGTGACATCCTCCCTCATCCAAGCCTGCCAGTACACTGAGTCTCGGCCGCACCCGCCTAGCAACGCACCACACACACACACGAGGTCCCTCTTCTCCGTCCTTTAAACTTGAGGTTGCTATGATTAAGACAACCATTATTCCCCTCACCAGGACATGCAAACATCCACTACTTTGGCTCGTCAATTTTATCTCACCATCGCAGTTTTTTTTAGTCTTTCTACCTCTAACCTCTTTAATTAATTAAGTATTAGACAATTTTTTTCCCCCCCATACTTAAGGCTTTTCCAACCATGAGGGGCGGCACAAACACACAGGGCAGTTTTTTCCCCATGCAAATACCTTGTACAACTTGCTATGCTTGTGCTGATTTTAATCTACACAAACAAAAAATTGAAATGGACAAAGAAAGCCTTACCATTATGGGTAAATTAACTTGCTGTGCTTAAGAACCTCATGTGTTTATCGTGACAATGAGAGAAAAGCAAGTCATGAAAATCATGTAAAGTTTTATTGCAGTCTCATTATGCTGGCTGGCAAATATATGATCTGTGTTGAGACAATAGATAACAGGAATTTGAACATTGCTGAATATAATGAGTGTTAAATCATGTTTATCAATGAATTCAGATAAATAGTCCTTTATATATTATTAAGTCAGTAACAATAATCCCTGGGTAATATGCATCACCGTCTTGGCAATCAAAAATCAATTGATAACTTGATTAAATTAAACATTCTTAACAAATATAACAAGATAACGTGGCATGATAACGGTATGACACAAAGCTTTGATGTAAACAAATTGACCAAACAGAAGTCATACAGAGGCAATAAATAAATCGGCTGCAGCATATAGTACTTCAGAGCAGGATGTTTACAGTGTACTCAACGTATCATCATGTAATACCTGGTGATGTACCCTGTTATATGGGAGGCTGGCTACCCATCGGCCCGATACACGGCTGATCCCACACTTGTCATCATTAGTCAAGAGCTTCTGTACACTTCATCTAACATGTGTACAAAGCAAACATGTCATGGATGAAGTGTACAGTCTTAGCAAGTATCTCTGGGACAGGTGACGGCATGAGTCATCTCCCAAGCTGGAATCTAATGCACACTCATTCCAGTTCCAAGGATTCAGCACAAACAAGCATAATAAAGCACGAATATGAGTCAGTTGTTGTGAAACTCTTTTCCATGATGTAGACGATTTTCAAATGTTATAGGAAATGCTCTTTAGCCTGGGGTTGCCTGTCAGGAAGAGCATCCGTGGCATAAAACTCATGCCAAATTTAAATGATGAATGCTGACAATAGAATTGGAAGCGTATCATCGACTGTCTACCTCATAATACATTACGGGAAAATCTGACGTTAAACAGAAAGAAGATACATATATGAAACGCTCTTGGTTAAATAACTAAAATATTTTTTGAGGAACTGCTAAAAAAGCACTGCAGTTTGCTAAATAATAATTGCTACATTTAATCTGATGGAATAACGGAAAACAAATGTGAGACCAGCCATCAGCTGAGATTAATCATTACAGTCAATATCACAGTCATCAATCTTTTATAAAAATACCAACACTTCCAATCTGCCACCCACTACAAGTCTGGGTCAATAGTACAAACATTACAAAAATATTATCAGTATAGGAATTCTGTAATACATTTGACTTTCCTGATTAGTGATGTCATCCATTTGAAAGACTAAAATACTATCAGGATATACTTTCAGAACTAATTTGCGAAGAATTAATGAGAGTATAAGATCATATTCTGGTTTCCAAACTTAACAAAGATGTATAATATATGTACTTACAACTACATGTTCCTATTTCTTAAGATTATAACTTTGGTCAAAAATTCTTTACATAATATGCAATTCTAGGATTAAAATATATTGTGATTTGTGTATTTATACAAACAGCTTGAACTTTGTTTGTAATACTGAGAAGCCAACACTGCTCAGTACTTGATAGCAAGGTCTTGCATCAAAGGAACAAACTGCTGTCATTGTGTGAAGGAAGGACTGAGTCGGAAGCTGAGAAATACAGGGCGCTGAAATGCACCTCTTTAGTGGACTGCTTGCATGGAGGGATTGTCTGAGTGATTCATACGCCTTAAAAACATGCTTGGTTGACAGGTGTGCAAGAGTTTTGTGTACAAGTAGGAATGTTTGATGTGATAGCAGACATGTCTGTGAATTCATGATACATGAAAACAGCATGTAAATTGCAGAAAATTTACCTTCAAGACTGCCTGTGTTTTCTTATTGCATGAATTGCTACTTATTTGAAAGGCCAACAGTGCGGCACCTACCTGACTGCCTCCACCTGGTCACCCAATACTTTCACACATCATGAATCATGGTTGTGAAGAGGGACTTGTGACTCAGCACACTTCCAGCACCGTCTACTCCAGTGTAGAGAAAGCAGAACTTTGATCAGGATTAAAGCTGACATGAATCAAGTCAACGATACGCACCAACTCTGCAGATAAATGAAAAGTCTTAAAAGAAGAAATCTCATGATACTGCAGCACAGTTTAGGAATGAGTGTCTGTGGCCTTGTTGAGGGGCTTCTCCTTGCCACTGGAGTCACTGCTGATGGACTGTGTGTCACTCTTCTGGCTGTCCCCTGAAGAGGAGGAGGAGGAGGCAGCCCAGTCACCCCTGAAGAACACCCGCGCGCTACTCAAGCTGAGATACAAAAGCTCAAATTCCTGTTGATATTGCTGCAGGCGGGACATGGTGAGTGTCAGGGTCTGCTGCAGCTTGTCATCCCCGCTGCTGCACGCCTGCCGCTGCTGCTCAACCTGGGGGAGAAGGCACCACAGTGAGGCTTACTCAACCCTTTCACTTTGAAGAGTAGATCAAGATTTTAAAATTATTTCAATCTACCTCTTGTTATTTTGCAGCTGTGAACTTTGTTTGACAATGAACAAGCATAGTGAGTTAAATTCTAATTACCAAAAAAGCTGACATTCTCATTCAAAAGCTCATTCATTCATCATCGATGTTCAAACAAGATGGTTGACCCAAGCTTTCATCAAGATGATACAACAGCCTGTTGTCTCGCTGTGCCAGGAATGACCTGCTTACCTACATGCACAATAATGGCCTCACCTTTTCCCTCTCTTTGATGAACCTCCTCCGCACGCCTGACCACCAGTGCAGGGAGTCAAAGGCAGTGTTCTGGTCCAGCACCTTCAGGAGATAGGCCACTCCTGCAAAGGATCAAAGCAACATTTTATGATTAGAAGAAAAAATTCAAAATTAGTAGTACACAGTGTGTGATCCAGTTATTTTTGTCCAATGTACTACATTCACAGACAATTGCCAACTCAGTACAATTTGTTTTGATAAAAAATTAGTGCTAATGACGAATCTTCCTATATGTAATAGTGTTGCTTCTTAACATGCAGGTTTTCCACTATAATCATTTGCAGATGACATTAACATTTAGGCTCACTTCACAAAGACAAATGTCCTAGACTTGGCATCTGTCAGTAGGCCCTTGAGAGCTCAAGTTTTCCCTTATGCTAAGATGACCCTCTGAAATGTAAATTAAGAGTATTGCCAGTCCAGTCAAGAGGTGTGCAGCATTGCCACTAACTCACCCACGGCAAATCCATCGTCTGTGAAGGCAGCCGTGGATTTGTTTTTCTTGTTCATGTTGTCTTTGGCGGCAAGGGAATTCTCAACATAATTTATCGTCATTGGAGGAATGATGAGGTAAAAGTTTTTGAGATGACTGTTTTTCTTGTCTTGGAGCGCCGGAGCAAACACATCGACCAGCAGCTGAGGGAAGAAGAGAAGGGTGAGGCGGAACATTGTGAGGGAGGGGGGGGCAGTAAGGCAGTTATGAGGTAGTTTAGGAGGAAGGAAGGGAGGGGCTTTGAGGCATGAAGTACTAAGGCAGCTGAGGGTAGAAGAGAAGTGTGAGGCGGAACGTTGTGAGGCAGGGGCAGTAAGGGAGTTATAAGGTAGTTTAGGAGGAAGGAAGGGAGGGGCTTTGAGGCATGAACTAATGAGGTAGCTGATAGAAGGAATAGGTCCTGTGCTATATGAAGTAATGTGGTGTTGAGGGAATGAAGTCCAAGATATCATTAATATTCTTAAACTTCCTTCTGGCACATTTCCCCCTTTTGGCATTTTATCAATCAATCAATATCAAACTTCCTACCTTGAAGTAGTCGGTGTCTTGGTGGAAGTTGCGTGTCAGGTTGTTGATGACGGCATCCAGGTTCTGGGCGGCGGTGAGGGTGTGCGGGGAGGTGTGGGCGCCCTGGCACAGCTGCTCCAGGCTGGCCACGTCCTGCAGGTCGGGGATGAAGCGCGCCGCATTGCTGGAGCAGTGGAGGCCGCCGGACCGAACCAGCCGCACAAACCCCATGGCATTGCCTGCACCAGTTTTGACACATTTTCACAATGCAAACAAGAAATGAAGGTATACATAAGAAACATAAGAAAAGCTCCAGTGCTAACACAACTGATTTACATGTAATGATCCTAGTCTGGCCTTCACTCTGGTCGTGTCAGAAACTGGGATTAAGATGACAAAATTGCTGTGAATGTTGTTCTTACCAATGTGTGAGATGAGGCCTCGGAACTGGTCCAGGTAAGAGAGTCCCTCAGGGGTGACGCCCAGCTTCCTGATGCTGCGGTTGAACTTCTCGGCACTCTCGTAGGGGAAGTGCTCTTGGCTGGTCTTGGCCTGCAGGAACAATAACAACAATGGATGAGGATATGTGGCTATATATGATTTAATGGCAAACAATAAGTGTGCATATATTAAGCATTTCACTGGATAGTTTTAAGTAGTGGCTTCAACTCAGTTTACTTTTTTCTTATACCCAGCGTGTATTTACCATGTAACGTAAACCATTTCAGTTTTTTTATGGCACGGGTCCACACCACACATACACTCTCCACACCCATAGAAATGAAAGATTGCCGAGATTTCGAGGACACAAATCTTTAGCAAACATCCTGTACTTATTATCTGTCAGGCAAACAGGGGTTAAGCCATGGATGGTGACAACCTCGAATTGTCTCCGCATGGCCAAGAAATCAATCTCTATACTGAACTGAATTTGGTATAGTATATTTCTCAAACGCCATCCGAGCCCATCCCATGTGTTAGAGCCATACAGTGATTGCCAGAGAGAAGAAATCAGATAAACAGACTGATAAAAAGAATGGCTTTAGAGGCTTATCTCTTAAAAGGTTCTGAGTTAAACATATTCACTCATTACACCCTTCACAGCACTTCCTCCCGGTATGGTGTTTAAATGACAATCTTAACCCTTAATTATGAGGTCCGTTCTCATAACTTGATGGATAAGGCAAGGTAGTTGGTAGTAACGTCTTTAACGCAGTCGACAAGAGCCTGGTAGGTGAGCACAAGGTCCGGAGTTCAAGTACCACCAAGGAGCAACTGTAAAATCTATCGCCGAGTGGCCAAAGAAACACGCATGCTGCATTCCTGTTCTTTCAACTGCGACTACAAGTGCAGCGGAGGGAACACCAAGTGGCAGCATGAGCCTAAAACTAAGGGTCAGACCAAAGACTACTGTATAGTGTCTTTGGTCAGACCATCACAGAAAAACAGGAAAAAACCAAACGTGTGTAGGAATCAATGCACAGCGACTCACCTCCCTCCATAGCTGACGGTCCTTCAGGAGACGAGACTTGATCTGTTCGTCGTACAGGAACTGAGAGAAGACGTGGAACTTGCGTCGCAGAAACTGGTACGTGAAGTTGACCTGTTGGGAGACTGAAGCTGTGTGAGGTGCTCTTATGGAGGATAATCTACGGGTGACTCAAGGCATAATTTGACACGAAGCTTTAACCCCTTGAGGCCTACACAAACAGAGAAATAGGAAACTTTAGTTACTGCATATGAATGACTTGGAGGAAATTGACACAGAAAAGACCGACTATTAAAGAAAGAAAATTGGCTGAATATTTGAGGAGACACGAAAAAATGGAGAAAAAAAGGAGGCTACTTAAGTAGCACAAAGAAGTACAGCTTTCCTAATAGAAGTATAGATATTTGGAATGAACTAGAAGTGCTAGCAGCAAGGAGTGTGCATCAATATAAAGAAAAACTAGATGAATACAAAGACAGGACCACATGATTATAGCTCAGGGGCCAGATGCTGAGAGTGAGCTAGGGCGCCTGTGGTAAGGCGAAACGCCCTCCCACCGCAATGTTCAGTCGAGATTGCTGCCTTAGTGGCACCGCTAAAGGCGCTGAAAACTAAGGCATGGTCAGACCCTGACTTAGTGAGCTGCTGTGGGCCTTTGACAGACATTCATCTTCTGTTTATAAAGCAAATACAGCCTTGTTTCAGTTCCTACAACGTAACAATTGGTGTTTACGTATTAATAGTGTTGCAAGGTGTGTATGAATTGATCGTGCAAGACTAATGCGGCATTATAGGGTGTTATATGCTGGTGATAAGAAATGTTGTGTTGTGTGTTGGTTAGGGGCGGGCGGCGGGCGGCAGGTGCTCCGCCCGCACTAAAATGTACTATTACACGGTATTATCATACTACCAGATGATATTTAGGACAGCTGAACATACCATCATCTTCACGAGACATTAGTGCATATCATGAATGCATAAAACTTGCAGTAAACTATACCTATAATAAGATAATGAGAGCAAAATGAAATCGTGTATAAACTTTTTTTTCACCTTTTTTTATTCATCTTCTCCTTATTCCTGGAATGTTGCTTGCATTAAATTTTCACTCACTGTCCCGGAATCGGCACACCTTAACGATTATCATGGTGTATGGCACGTCCTAATGCAAAAATATATAAGTGGTCAAAACCTGCGTTGAACGTCAAACTTGTGATGAAACAGCTTTTGGCGGGGGAGAGCAGTGTGTCCTTGCCATAAGTGCTTGGTTAGGGAGGGATGGACAACATTCCTTGCTTCAGCAGAGACGTGTTCAAGCCTTGTGATTGGTCGAAGCTGCCTAAGCAGCGCTCAGATAGGCAACGTGATTGGCTAGTAGGATTCTCGGACCACGCCCACGCCATAGGCTTTGGAGGTGTAAGGCAGTGCAAAAGCGCCTGAACTTTCGACTGTACATGGGCTTTAGTCGGTGCCTTAGCCGGGCCGTTACAAAAGCGCCTGAAGACGGGTAAGGCGCTCTTTTCGCCTTACCTCTATGGCACTTCTCAGCATCTCCCCCCAGGCCTTTTTGCTACAACTAGGTAAATACACAAACACACACACACACACACACACATACACACAAGGGGAAATGCCTGAACAACTTAAAGAAGTACAGTTTCCCTTATAGAAATGTAGAAGCATGGAATGGACTAAATGAAGAGGTGATATCGGCAAAGAATGTGCACCAATTGAAAGAAATACTGGATAAATGTAGATACGGAGACGGGACCACACGAATGTAGCTCAGGCCCTGTAAAACACAACTAGGTAAACACACCTTCGTCTCTCCCTTGCCTACCGTAGTATTGATGATTCCGGCGCCGTGTGTGCGGATGGAGTTTGCGATGTGCTTGATGTTCACTGTGTTGAGGTGTTTGTTGTTGCTGGCAGCCTCAATGAAGAACTGCTGGTTGAGGTTGTAGAGGTAGTGACGCACAAACACGTGGATGTTACGCATGATCTCCAGCACGTCAACACCCTGGCGTGGGATACACATAGTCACTCTTTTATTTGTTACTAATACCACCTAAAGTCACTCTTTTACTGGTTACTTATACCACCTATAATCACTCTTTTACTGGTTACTTATACCACCTATAGTCACTTTTATTTGTTACTAATACCACCTATAGTCACTCTTTGACTTGTTACTTATACCACCTATAGTCACTCTTTTACTGGTTACTTATACCACCTATAGTCACTCTTTTACTGGTTACTTATACCACCTATAGTCACTCTTTGACTTGTTACTTATACCACCTATAGTCACTCTTTGACTGGTTACTTATACCACCTATAGTCACTCTTTGACTGGTTACTTATACCACCTATAGTCACTCTTTTACTGGTTACTTATACCACCTATAGTCACTCTTTGACTTGTTACTAATACCAATGCCTCATGCAGTGAAATAGTTAAGTTAAAGAAGTTATAAGCACATAAGAAAATAAAGAAGCTACAAGAAGCCACGAGACCAACACGTGGTAGTTCCTGTTATATGAATGAGAATGACAAAATAAGGTGAGATGTATCAAACTAACCAAAAGAAAAGTGCGTACAGACTATTTATACCAGACCTGGCGTGGGATGCAAATAGTCCCTCTTTAATTTGTTGTCGTTGCTGTCAGATATAAAAAAAGAAATAGGGAAAAACTGGTTCACAAATAGGGTGGTAAATGATTGGAATAGACTCAGTCGTCAGGTAGTTAGTGAGGAGTCAATAGGGAGCTTTAAAAGGAGGCTAGATAATTTCATGGATGGAGATGAAAAGTGAATGTAGGTAGTGTTAAGTAACAGGAATTACTACGTGTAGGTCTCGCGGCCTCTTGTAGCTTCTTTATGTTCTTATGTTGTTACTAATACTACCGTCTCATTCAGTGAAAAGTTAAGGATATGAATTAAAATTATAAAATAAGGTGAGATGTATCAAACTAACTGAAAGAAAAGTGTGCACAGACTACTGTATTATCTTAGTACAATTAAGCATCTATTGGGCAATTCCTGGATTCTGTAAAGGTATGTAGACATCTTATTCTTTATATATCAAACAAGATTCCTGCATTGTATTTGTTTCTTCGGTGTAATCCCACATTTATGAAAAAAAAAGACAGATTAACCGTTGAGGCCCAGAACGTAATTTCCATTATATTTTGGATACCATAAGACGATTTTAATGAATATAAGCAATATCTTATAGATATGACCTGTTTAGTATCCTTGTCCATTAACTAATTTGGTATATTAAGTTATTTTTCGTTATTCTATGGCTAACAACAGACAATTTTATATAGCTAAGGAAAGATCTGGGCGTGAAGGGGTTAAATGCCAGCCATACAATACCTGGTCAAGCGTGTGGGAGGGCAGGTGTGAAGGCACTGTGAACAGGTTGTACTTGGAGGCCGCAAGGTTACGCATCTCCTCGTACGTCCTCCAGTCGTGCGGCGCCACCACTGTCAGGGCGTAGAAAGTCCTTTCCAGGTACTGCTCCACGTAATCTGAAGACCATGATGATGATATATATATAGTCAAGCTGGAAAAGCGTAGATTTAAAAAGGAAATAGGGAAAAACTGGTTTACAAATAGGGTGGTGAATGATTGGAATGGACTCAAGTCATCAGGTGGTTAGTGCGGAGTCATTAGGGAGCTTTAAAAGGAGGCTGGATAGATTCATGGATGGGGATGAAAGGTGGATGTAGGTAGTGTTAAGTAACAGGAACTATCACGTGTAGGTCTCGCAGCCTCTTGTAGCTTCCTTATGTTCTTATGTTGTTATCTGTCATGAATGCGAGGAAGACTGAGGAGGGATTAAGGAGGTACCTTTCACGGATATGAAGGCGGCTGAGAGGAGGCAGAAGGGCTCCAGGGCCACCAGGGGAGACAGGTCCCTGAGGGGGGTGTGGAAGGGGTTGCGGCTGTCCAGCTGCAGGTGGCTGTGGGTGCTGAGGCGCAGCTCCGTCTCCACCTCCTGACACACCTTGTCCAGCACCTGAGGACGCATCATCATCATCATCATCATCACTTACACTACCCATGAGGCATTTAGACATTTTAACCCCTTCACGCCCAATCTTTCCTTTGATATACGTATACAAAATTGTCTGTTGTTAGCCATCAAATTACGAAAAGTAACTGAATATGTATACCAAATTAGTTAGTGGGCAAGGGTACTAAACAGGTCATATCTATAAAATATTGATTATATTCACTAAAAATTGTCTAATGGTAGCCATATTACAATAGAAATTACGTTCTGGGCCTCAAGGGGTTAATATTACTGTAATTTATATTTTTGTTAACGGGAAATTCTCCATAGCCTGACTACTATAATTTCATTCCACGTATTCTGAAGTGTAAAAAAGAGAAGTATACATTTTCTTATACATACACCTCTTCTATGTATATCCACTGTTGTTTTCCTCCTTGAGTAAACATATCTTAGTTCCCATAAAAGAACGTCACACACACTCATGTAGTAAGTTAAGGCAATTCTCAAAACTTAACAAGATGGACCTATAGTCGCCACACGTTAATTTGGCGAAAATGGGTCCCCTTCACTCCCCCTCTCCGAACGTATGATTGGCCGAGGTGTTGTGTGTTGGGGCTTTAGGGTGGAAGTTGGAGTAAGGCATTCTCACCCAACGTGGAGTAAAGGGGTAGTGAAGGGGCCCCATTTTCGCCAACTTAACGTGCGGTGACTATAGTACATACCAGCTCTTTAATGTATCCATACACTTCCTCCTTGAACTGCGTGACAAGCTGGTCTGGGGCGGCGAGGTGACAGCAACCCTCCAACAGGCCGGCACAGTCTTGTACGGCAGCCAACATGAACTGCAACACAATAATACATAGCCTGATTGTGCATGTGTGTTAAATGTTTGTTTATAAATGTGTGTGAAAGTTAACAGATCAAGAAAAAGCAGCAGCATATGCACAAAAGAGACGAGGAAGGACGCGTGTGTTGTCCCATACATGGATGCGATGGACGCGTTCGAGGGTGTGGAGGTAGTGGGTGAGGTAGGTGGGCAGGATGACGGTGTGGTGGTACAGCACGGCACAGTCGCTGGCCTTCCTGATCCGCACCTGCAGCTCACACGCCAAGTCAAGGCGACGCAGACCCACCAGCAGGGAGGAGATGTCTTCATCCTGACAAGATTACAATACAATACAGTATTCCAATCTCTTTGTTACTATTTGTGTGTATCTCAACTTTTCAATCTCTGTCTCTTCCTCTCCCTCCATGAGAGTTCCCAGTAAAGGCCAGTCCACACTAGGCATTATGATGCACATTATAATGCTGGAACTCAATTTTTGTGTTGAGTGATGCTGGGGGCAAATCTAGCGCGGGGCATTACTGCAACGTAATGCGCGCATCAGTAGCCGTCTGGCTCTCTCTGGTACAAGTCAGCCAATGTATGACTCGGTAAACTCCCGCATCAGGTGCTGCGGGAAGTAATGCGCGCATCACGCCAAGGTGTAGTGTGAACACACACCCGTTCTGCATCACTTCCCACAGCACATAATGTGCATTATAATGCGCAGTGTAATGCCTAGTGTGGACGTAGCTTAACAGATGTAAGAGCAGTCTAACTGAGCTTCAAAGTAGCTTTTTACTTACATTCTTATATTTCTAGCATTAACATATATGGATAATCCCATCTTGGGAGTTAATAATTCCCTTGACCCAACTATACATACACTCTTGGCAAGGAGTTTGGAGAGCAGCTTAACGGGAACTTCTAGCATTATATTTCTAGCATTGACCTATATGGATAATCCCATCTGGGGAGTTAATAATTCCCTTGACCTAATTATATATACACTCTTGGGAAAAACTTTGGAGAGCCACTTAACGGGAACACCCACGACCTACCCGCAGTGCCCGGGCCTGGTTAGCCAGGGACAGGGCAACGCGCATCACCAAGCGCCGCTCCTTGGTGCCGGAGCCTGACAGCATCTGCTCCACCAGGTTCAGGGCCATCAGGATGTCCAGCCGCTGGGCATCCAGGCGAGAGTTTGACACTCGACTCTGTACGGATTGACATATTGGATCCAATTAAATCATGATGGGAGGATTAAGGCAGTGTGTGTGAAATGATCGAGAAGTCTGCTGCAAGTAAGGAATGCATACCCTGCAATAGAGGGCTGGGTATTTTCTGCTGTAGCCATTCTTTGCCCTTGAAGGAAATTTGTACATAAAACAAGCCTAACGCAGCAATAAGTAGTAGCCTGCATACACAGGACTGAGGTTACCCTTAAAACATTCACTACTACACTGACAAGGTCTGTGTACTTAAAAATGACACAGTTGAAGACGTCTGTGTTTTTTCCCCTTGGAAGAGTTGTCAGAGAGAATCATACATTGGGACTCTTAGACACACTATGGATACAGAGCAGTGATGGAGTGGAAATGAACTTGTATGACCTTTCACCTTTGCGGCAGAGATGATGGCCAGGACCTGGTAGGTGAGGTACTGGATCACGTGTGGCAGGGAGTCAGCGAGGAGAGAGTTGTGGCGGTGGTAGGTGTGTTCGATGGCCTTGAGGGACTCCACCAGGCTGCACACACTGAGGGCACAGGCCTTCCCCATGGGCCGGGACAACGCTGTGTGCAGGTTGAGCACGGTCTCCATGTTGTACTTGACTGTGTGTGCCATGATGAGACCCTGGACCGAGGAGAGTCACCAGATCAACACAAACATATGCATGAAGAATAAATAACCTGAAATAGACGATAAATAAACCTTAAATAGAAGAAGGAATGAAATAATCTTCGTTAACTGACAGTGATGCATTGATATGAGAAGATTCAGGCTGTGGAGGAATGACAGTACTTACAGTACTTAAGTACAAACAGTACTTAACCCCTTCACACCCAATCTTTCAGTTGCTATCAAAAATTGTTTGTTGTCGAGCCATAAAATCACGAAAAGTCACTTTATATACCAAATTAGTTAGTCGACAAGGATACTAAACAGGTCAAATCTATAAAATATTACTTATATTCACTAAACATTGTCTAGTGGTAGTCAAATTACAATGGAAATTACGTTCTGGGTCTCAAGGGGTTAAATGAGGGTAAATTTCAATGAATAAGTTCTTGGGCAAGAGGAATGTAGGCAGCAATACCTGGAAGAGAAGTGAGGCTCTCTGGTTGAGGTCCTGATTGTTCATCTGACTGGAGTGTTTTCTTGCCGCCGCATCCAGGTTGACCGCCCACCCGCACACCTGCAACACACCACAGCGGCCCTCATCACCCACCTTGCTCAGGAGAAACACTGCATATTCCATACAGTACATTTACATACAGTAAGCATAATAGCCTACAGGAAATATAGGCTTCAACGTAAAAAAAAAAAATAATAAATAAATAAATACATGGAAATTAATGTCTATGCTATATATTTATCAGTGATCTATTGCATGAAAACTTTTGGACACCTTTGAAAGACTGGGAGGTAAATACTGAGGTAAGGTATTAGGTAAGCATTCCAAAACTGCAACATGATGAAGTAGATGAGTTTTACAGTTATCCTGCCCAGTGATATCACGGGGCACAGGGTTACGGGGTTTACTAGTGATATTAGTCAAGCAGTACATTATCTCAGAAGAGACAGACAGAGAGAGAGTGGGAGATGAAAAATTTATATATATGGTGTTTAATACCTGTAAATTAACCGTTTGAGCTTCCTTAGCAATGGCCTGTGTTTTGTGTGTGAGGTGGGAGGTGCGGTGGGCGAGCAGAGCGTCCTGAGTCTTGCGGTCAAACAGGTGGCCGAGGGTGGGCGCCGCCGAGGGGATGTGACGCTCCGGCAGCCACACCATCGACCCCACCAGCGTGATGCACGGAAACTGCAGGGCAAACATTTCATCTTTGCATAAGGACTAAAGAAAATAAGGAAGCTACAAGAGGCTGCGAGACCTACACGTGATAGTTTATTTTTAGATTTATTTTTTCATCATCCTACCTTTTTGAATAGGTTAGCCAAGGTCCTGGCCAGCCTCTTGTCCTGGCAGTTGAAGACCACCTGATGGAACACTGCCAGGGCCGTCACCCCCACCACCTGCGTCTGGTTGTCACACCACCACCCCTCGCCACTGCTCTGCTCCAGCTGAAACACAGGACAAATTAACACTAATTCATTGTTATCGTCGTCAGGTGGGCAGTGCGGAGTCAATAGGAAGTTTTAAAAGGAGGCTGGATAAATTCATGGATGGGGATCAAAGGTGGATGTAGGTAGTGTAAAGTAATAGGAACTACCTCGTGTAGGTCTTAAGGCCTCTTGTAGCTTTCTTATTTTCTTATGTTCTTCACAAATCTTTACAGTTTTGACTCTGAACCTCTCTTGTACATTTCATTGAAAAAATATTTGGTAATAAAGATCGTCTTGCATTAGTATTCCAACCTATGAAGTAAGACACTCATAAGAAACATAAGAACATAAGAAAATAAGGAAGCTACATGAGGTCGTGAGACCTACACAATTTAGTTCCTGTTACTTAACTCTACCTACATCCACCTCTCTTCCCCATCCATGAATTTATCCAAGCTCCTTTTAAAGACCCCAATAGACTCCGCATTGACCACCTGACGACTGAGTCCATTCCAATCATTCACCACCCTATTTGTGAACCAGTTTCTCCCTATTTCCTTTTTAAATTTATGCTTTTCCAGCTCAAATCCAACACTCCAGCCACCCCTCACCTGGCCACACCACCCCTGGATCACGGTCATCACCTCCTCGCGCAGCACACCGTTGCGCGTCACCACCACGCCATCACAGTCATACACCTGCCGCAACACCGACTGCGATGAAGAAAAAAAGACATTACATACTCATATCATCAAGGACACCTCCCTTCCTGTTGACTCTGTGTGGTCCAGGTTTTTGTATCATCATTTTCTATTTTCATCTGTGAGTCTATAATTCTGTGAAGGTCCCTGAATCTGTAATATATGCACTAATAATGTTTCTAATAAGTTTCTAATAAGTTAAATAAGTTTTTAATAATGTAATGTTCTACACACTTGTATTAACAACAATAAATATTCTTAGTGACTTGCATGAAGTTTGTTAGTAAACTTTGCCATTATACTTTTCTTTTTCTTTCTTTGTGACATTCAGGTATTTTCAGATGACAAAATAAAAAATAATAAAAAATGAAAAAAAATATCAGTGAGGCATGAGAACAGAAATGTCTATATCTCTATCTATTTAATGTCTATCTCTCTATCTATCTAATGTCTATCTCTCTATCTATCTAATGTCTATCTCTCTATCTATCTAATGTCTATCTCTCTATCTATCTAATGTCTATCTCTCTATCTATCTAATGTCTATCTCTCTATCTCAGTCTGTCTATCTCTCACCATAAACATTGTGCTCTGCATCACCACTGTCTCCACGTCTGCCAGCAGCTTCTCTAGGGGCATCAGGGAGGCCTTGTCCTGTCCAAACCTGTGTTGGTCCGAGGCAGCCGAGCGCACCAGCCGCCTGTACGCGCCCCAGTGTTCATGCAGCACAGAGTTAGTCACCACCACCTCGTCCAGGGTGATCAGCGTGCCCAGCAGGGAACCCAGGTGCTCATACATCACCTGCAAGGCAACACTCATAACAACATAGGAACATAAGAAAATAAGGAAGCTACAAGAGACCATGAGACCTACACGAGAAAAATCACTTTTGTATATTAAGTGACTTTTCTTAATTTTATGTCTCGACATAATACAATTCTTATAGTAAAGGAAAGATCTGGGCGTGAAGGAGTTAACTGGAATGACTGATCTTTCGCAAACTCTCTTTATTCTTATAAAACCCTGTGGCTGTGATATGATGTGTGTGTAGGTGTTGGTGGAGCAATAGTAGTGATGTTGAAAAAAACACAAACCTGGAAATGGACATCTGAGACATCTACCGCCCCGCTTGTCTTTCTGTCAGGCTGGTAGAGGGAGGTCATCTGGTGCATGATGTTGCGCACAACCTTCTGCACGCGCTGCACGTAGCAGGCAATGTGATGCAGCTTGGGGAGGATCCGGGAGAGGGACGTCTGAGACTCACCCGTCTTCTCACCTTCTGCAGAAACTGTAATCAAGTGGCAATGGTTTAGAGGTTGGTTGACGAAGAGAGAGAGGAGAGGAGAGAAAGTTGAAGTAGAAAAGTTAAGAGAAGTTAACCCCTTAACGCCCAAGTCTTTTCTTTGCTATATAAAAATTGTCTGTTGTTAGCCATAAAATTACGAAAAGTGACTTAATATATCAAATTAGCTAGTAGACAACGATACTAGACTGGTCATATCTAAATAATATTGCTTATATCTATTAAAATCGTCTAATGGTAGTCAAATTACAATGAAAATAATGTTCTGGTCCTCAAGGGGTTAAGAGAAAAGTTAGAATTTGAAAGTTGAAGTAGAGGAGAGAAAGTTGAAAGAGAAGTTGAGAAGTTGGTATGTTACTTCGGCTTAAACTAATAATAAATAATAAATGTGTTTTCTTGCCTTCTTATTTTTCTGTGCCTTTATGATGGCTATGTATTTTTTGTGTGGGAGTCAGGGGGTAAATGGTGAAATACATCAGGCCGAGGGGGTAAATGATGGAGGGAAGGTTGAGAATCACTGGTTTAGAGGGTTGGTATGTTACTTCACCCACTTGTATGCAGAGGTAGGCATCGCAATTTTTTTTCCAATTCCGCAATCGCAATTCCGCAAATTTTTTCAGATAGGCCTTTTCGCAATCGCAATTCCGCAAACTAATTTTGACACCTACAATTAAAACAAAACACCTACAATTAAAACAAAAAAATGTCTCTAGACTCTTAAACATCTCTAGACTCTTAAACACCTACAATAAAAAAAAATGTCTCTAAACTCTTTATTAGTGTTTAATACTTCTGTATTCCTATTCTGTTTCTGTCTATACTTGTTACTTGTCCTTCACAATTAAGTCTTTGTCTCTTTTAGTGTTTTTCTTTACTTTTACACTTCACAGTCTACTGGCTAGTAATCACTAATCTAAGTAATCTACTAATCTTCCTCTTCCTCCTTCTCCTCCTCCTCCCACTTCTTCTGGTTCAGCATGTGGAGGTTGGCAACTAATCACACACATGGCCAGCGTACACACTCTCAATCCCAAGTTCCAGCACGCACTGCCTGAGTGACTGTGCTAAACTTGGCAAGTTGGCAGTTGGCAGTGTCGTCTCCACAATATTTGGTGGGAACTTATGTTCATGCGGGCACTTGCCACTTTGAAGGTGGTGACCGTCACAATTATTGCGATTGCGTTTCAAAATTTTGGCGGTCCGCAACCCGCAATTCTGCCTTTTTTTCAGGCATCCGTAATTGCACAATTCCGCAACCGAATTACCCATTCCGAAAGTTATTGCGATTGCGTTTCAAAATTTTGGCGGTCCGCAATTCGCAATTCCGCAATTTTTTCAGGCATCCGTAATTGCGCAATTCCGCAACCGAATTACCATTCCGCAAGTTGCGGAATTGCGGACTAAAATTGCGGAATGCCCGCCCTTGCTTGTATGTTACTTCCGTATACAGAACCACAATAACTTCTTCTTTTTTTTTTTAATTGCTGTTGATGACATCATATTGTATGACTCAGAAGGAGATGATTAATTTCTGCCATCAAAATGACCTATATTCATTATTTAATTAACCCCTTGAGGCCCAGAACGTAATTTCCATTGTAAGTTGAGTACCATGAAACGATTTGTATTTAATATAAGCAATATTTTATAGATATGACCTGTTTAGTATCCTTGTCCACTAACTAATTTGGTAGATTCAGTTACTTTTCGAAATTTTATGGCTCGACAAGATACAATTTTTTATAGCCAAGGAAAGATCTGGGCGTGAAGGGGTTAATAGCCAATGAGAAAGTATTTACTCCTAATGAACTTATGCCTATAGTAGCTCAGTCAACAAAATATGGTGGAAAGCTACACGGAGGCAAGCAGTCGCAAATGTCTCAATAACTATAGTCTTTCCATTTTATCAAGTCACTTGTAGAAATTATCCATCAACCACCCTCTCAATTATTAGTATAGTGGTAGTTTTATTCCCCCCCCCCCTTGTGAGAGAGGTATTGTTCGCTCACCATAGGGGGGAAGTAGGTATATATATATATATATATATATATATATATATATATAATATATATATATATATATATATATATATATAATTACATATGATGGTAATGGGTAGAAATCAAAGCGACTGAAGTGACTTGATACATTGGAAAGAATTTACTTTTGCTTTACCTCCGCTGCCATAGATGGTGATGGCAGGATACAGTTGGGTGCGCGCCTCCTCCACCAGCTGTGACGCCTCCAGACACAGTGCACTGAGGGCCAGCACCACTTTGTTCACCACCTTGTTACCAGACTGCACCAGCCTCACCAGCGACAAGTGCTCAAAAGGTGCCATCTGCGAAGATAAAACTCTTGTCACTTCATTAACCCCTTGAGGCCCAGAACGTAATTTCCATTGTAATTTGGGTGCCACTAGCCGATTTTTAGTGAATATAAGCAATGTTTTAATAGATATGACCTGTTTAGTATCCTTGTCGACTAACTAATTTGGTATATTCAATTGCTTTTCGTAATTTTATGGCTGACAACAGACAAATTTATATAGCAAAGGAAAGATCTGGGTGTGAAGGGGTTAAAAAGACCTTAATGAATATTTCAGTCCCTAGTCTTTGCTGAGAAGACCCACATAGTCATCCCTATTCCCTAGCCTTGGTTTCTATCCTGCACATCCTCGCCGCCGCCCCTCACGGCTTCCTTGCCTTGAGTGTGATGGGGTCAAGTGTTGGGTCCCAGGGCGGTGCAGGATGGGGACCCAGAGCCTCAATGATCTCCTCCAGCTGGTCGCCATGCTGCTCGACGATGCTATTGTAGCGCCGCAGCTCCTGCTCCGCCACACTCTCTGTAGGGACGTAACAGTGGCATTATTCCTGGCATACTATCATTCAATACAGTGGCCATTACATCAAGGATTACCGTATTTAACTAATCCTAATCGTACTAAACTAATCCTAACCTTAACCTTATCTTAACCTAGACTGGCTGCTGTCCGTGAGGGAGGGCTTGTCCCGCGGTATCTGACTGTGCTGATGGCGACGGCGGAGTTGCACCTTATTTATTCATATTAGATCATTCTTGTCAGAGATTTTGACCAAAGTAACAGCTTGCCAAGAATTATGAAGGTTATTAGAAAACGTGTACGACAAAATATTAGTCCTTCATAAGGTAGTAAGTGAGATAGGGCAGGGGTGATAAAACGAATCTTAACCAAAACGAGTGCCAGATTCGTTCATACTATTCAGGAAAACTAAGTTTCAGCCTCGAAATCTGTGAATGCCCAATACCGAAATTTTACCCCAAAAAATATATAACACTTAAATGGTACCGGCGGTAGTGACCGCGCAGTTCTCGTCCATTATAACCGAATTATGGTCTTAGAGTAAAAATGTGCCAAACGCTGCAGTCCCTCCACTTAAAAGCCAACTATAAATAAGCCACCAAAACCCAGCCAAATCACCCAGCTATTCAGGCCTCTACCTAGCCCTTTTTATAACATATGGAAAATACACCAGCGCCTAGAAACAAGACTATGCAGTCATAGGTTATTAATCATCACTGGATGGTAGAAAACAGAACACTTACTGTGGCTATTTTCGTCATAATCTATGTCCACTGTCATCCTCCTGCCTTTCTGCCTCCCTGTGTTTACATCCGCCCCCTGCACGGCAGTACACGGTCTGGGGAGGAGTCTAGGTAAATACTTTTTTCCAGCAAAATCACAATCAAGATCACCCTGCACATTTACGCACAGTTCACATGTTATTAATCTGTTAATCACATAATCTGTTAATAGGTTGTCATCGGTTAATCTGTTAGTTCTGTTATCCCAGGCGCCACTATCAAAATCAAAGGCGAGGCTTCCGTTTCCATGACAACGCCAATGGCTACAGCGGCGCCTCGCAAACGCACGCGTCTTTGTGTTATTTTCCTACAAGCACGTTATTTCTTTACTATACACAACGTTAATGATATTTAGAGCTTGATAAAATACTTATTCATGACCATCTCGGCTGAAGAAACTGATTTGAATGGCAAGAAAGTGTATAGGTACCCTAGATCAGTAAGTGAGTTCAGAACTGAGGAGTGACAGCTGAATGAGTGAGTTAAATTGCATATTTTCACATACCACGCATGAAATAAGAGGGTTTTAAGTACACGTCGTAAAAAAGTAAGATGTGATTAATGTACACCCTGTTAATTATGGGAGGTAAAGTCAAGCATAGGTTTAGTTTAGTACACATTTAGGGGAACATATCAATGTAGGACATGGGTGAACAGACAATATACCCTTCCCCCATTTCCAAAAACTAAAAAAAAAAAACACTTAGAATGTTAATCACACAGCGAACAATTTCTTTTCAGAGATAGTTGTGTGTTGAAGAGGCAACCATGACTGCTGACGCCTCGGCTGACGTCCAGGATGCTGAGATCAGCAGGTGAGAGCATGGTGCTGAGACAAGATGGGCGATTCTAATGCAGGCATCTTTCCTGAACTTCACCCAAAAACCTTATTAACTTCATCTGAAAAAGTCTGAAGAGCATCCGGGGCATAAAATCACGCCGCAAATGTAAATGATAAACGCCAACAATAGAATTGAGAGCGTATCATCGACCGTCTAGTCTCATAAGACATTATGGGAATATCTGACGTTAAGCAGAAAGATGACTCTCGTGGGGAAGATAAGAGCATAGCCTCACATTTATCTATTATCATATCTATATCACTATATCATTATCTATATCACATTATCAATTATATATTAATTGGAATGGACTCAGAAGACAGGTAGTTAGTGCGGAGTCATTATAAGAGAGCTTTAAAAGGAGGCTGGATAAATTCATGGATGGGAATGAAAGGTGGATGTAGATAGTGTTAAGTAACAGGAACTACCTCGTGTAGGTCTCACGGCCTCTTGTAGCTTCGTTATTTTCTTATGTTATTATGTTCTTATTATCCTTTACTTTCTGGTGTAGGAGGCGAGCGGCTGTGATGCGGGTGGTGGACTGCTTGCTCGAGGACGCCAAGGACCTCGCCTCCTCGCTGCAGGATCCTCTCAGCGCTCATCTGCCTCCTGATCACTTAGCAGGTGTTTGGTGTTAGTTAGGTAGTTAGTATAAGTATTAGACAGAGATACTCCTGATCACTTAGCAGGTGTTTGGTGTTAGTTAGGTAGTTAGTATAAGTATTAGACAGAGATATGTTGTTGGATGATGAAGCATTGATTTTTTTTTTGCCCTGTTCTATTAACTGTTTTTTATTTTTGTTGCCATTGTCTAGTAACTATCTTCTTTTCCCTTGTCTTCCTCATCTTCTTTTACTTCTTTGTCTTTGCCTTCCTCTGCCTCTTAATTCTTCTTAGTCTACTTCTTCTTCATCTTCGTTTTCTTCTTCCTCTTCGTCTATTTCTTCTTCGTTAATTTTTATTCCTCATCTAATTCTTCTTCTTTGTCTTCTTCTTCTTCTTCTTCTACTTCTTCCTCGACTTCTTATATCCCATAATGCTAGTGTGTTAAGCAAATATATGATGATAACATTACTACTACTACTACTACTACTACTACTACTACTTCTACTACTACTACTACTACTACTACTACTACTACAATATACCTCCACCGCCTCTTTATTTGCAGCGGGTACGCCATAGCCCCACCTCGCTATTGACTGTGGCATCCAACCTTACAACTACCCCTAAAAATACATACATTTACTAACTAACTACCCCTAAATTTACAAACCTACTCTATTCCTAACCTATCCACCCTTATCCCACTCTCTACCAATGTGGCCTCGCAATCGAGGTCACCTATGTCCGTGTTAGAGGGAGTGGAGTATCTCGTACCCCTGAGACACAGGAGGGCAGACCGGAGCAGGGAGAAGGAGAGGCGACACCTCATCCAGGCGGCGACGGAGCTCCTTGGCTGGTGCTTCTTTACTGACATCAAGTCAGCTAGTCTTGAGTAGAAGCTCCTAGCCTTGGGGGCCATGCCGCCAGATGTGGTGAAGACCAGGGGCGTGAAGGTACCATGGTCGACTTGCAGGATCCTATCGCCATAGGCCCTTATCTTCTCCAGCTCGTTCCTGTGGTGGACAGCCTCGAGGGAGAGCTCACGATGGGAGGCGGCCATCGGGTCGAAGACCCGGATGTCCAAAAAGGTCCGCTGCCCTCTGGTCCAGAATCCCCGAGCACAGATGTCCACGCGAGCCTCAGGGGCGGTATTGGCTGTCCTGTACCGCAGGAGTTCCCCATCTAGAGGCAGAAGGGTTGGCTCGGTGGAGACGTCGTGGCACACCTCCTTGAGCATGCTGGCTGTCAGGTCCCTCACCTCGTCGTGCCTGATACACACGAATCCCCCCTTTTTGCACGTCATGGTGTGGTCTGCGCTGTTGGGGGATCCACACACACAGGTGTTGGGGAGTCCTTCCACTGGCCAGCCGTACCTCAGAGCAACGTCATCGACAAATTCTTGTTTGTTGAGGTTGAAGCCCTTTGCTCTGATTGGTAGTGATGTTAGCCAGTTGGACGCTCCCGTCTCCTGTGCGATGTGGATTTTTCTCACGGTGTCTGGATGCAGGATGGTCGAAAGGTGTTCAAGGCTGGTCTTCTGCCCTTGCTGCCTGTCTCGTGAGAATCGTTTCTTTTGCTCAGCGATCACACTTTGGTCGATTTCACCTTGTGCGTCCTGAGCGATGATCATATCCGTGAGGGACCTGGTAAGGTTGATGGAGTTGAGGTTCTCCACCTCAGCCATCTTCTCAGGAGAGGTGATTCCCATCCCGCCTAGTCTTGGAGGGAGTTCGAGCAACGCCCTCGCGTCATTCCTCAGGACGGGAGATCTCAGTAACGCTGGTATGAAGGTGTTCATTATAGATTCCTCCAGCGGTCTGAGGAGAGGGCTGATGTCCGGGATGGTGCGCATGGCGAAGTTCCACCGATGTTGCAGGCCATGCGTGTATGCCGCGTAGGCTGCGTGAGGCTCGGTCTTGGCCATGGCTGACAGGACATCGACCTCGTGCACCCACTCAGACACTTTTTCTCCGACGTACTCCTTCTTATACTCCTCTGTTCCAATAACAGCACCCAAGTGCCGCTGTCCTTCCTTCGTTACCACAACTCCACTGCCACTGAAGATGTTTACAGCCCCGTCATAGTGCTCTGGCTTGACGATGAGGAAGGATTTAGCGGCGTTGGGTGTGTATCCTATGGTAGGGCCATTGGCCTGTATTAACCCCCACCAGTGGCTTAGGTCCTGTAATTTGCCGGCCCCTGACAGGTCGTCAGCATATGCCACCTGCTTCACCTTGGTTTTTTCAAACGCAATCACGTCTTGAAGGACTGACATGCCAAGGGCGTACATCGCCATGGCCACTGGGTCACCTTGAGTTGTTCCTTCCCTTGACTCTAAAACCCTAGCCTTATTGCTACCACTCCTATTTACATATAATTTAGAGGGTTCACTATAAGTGTTATCGGCGTATGTAGCCAGGGAAGGACACTTGATTTTTATATTATGAAGCATTGTTTTTCTGTTAATGGAGTTAAACGCGTTTTTTGCGTCCACTAACAGAACCGCTTCACAGTCTTCTTGGGCGAAGATCTCCCTCATGGCGCTACTACTACTACTACTACTACTACTAATGTACTACTAACTAATAAAACCACCACTTCTAACCAATATCACCATTCTTAACATTATGTACTACCATTATCACCACCACTAACCACCACCACCACCATCCACAGTTAACCCCTTGAGGCCCACAACGTAATTTCCATTGTAATTTGGGTACCATTAGACAATTTTAATGAATATAAACAATATTTTAATAGATATGACCATGCTTAATATCCTTGTCCACTAACTAATTGGGTATAGTTAGTTACTTTTCGTTATTTTATAGTTAAGAACATACGATTTTATATAGCAAAGGAAAGATCTGGGCGTTAAGGGGTTAACATATACCATTATCACCACCACTAACCACCACCACCACCACCACCATCCACAGTTAAAAGCCTGATCGACCTCTTAAAAAGCCTACGTCCAGTCATCCACCACCGCCTCTACTTCAGTCCCACACTACAGTACCTCTATGCCTCACAAATTGCCAGGCGGACCAGCAGTGCGGCGGTGAGTGGAACAGAGGGTCAGAACTTAAGAACATAAGAAAATAAGGAAGCTATAAGAGGCTGTGAGACCTACACGTGGTAGTTCCTGTTCCCATTGACTTAAACTTGTCCCCTAAAATGTCTTAAATTTTGTCTTATATTGTGTCTTATATTGTCTTAAAAATGTCCCCTAATGTGCCTATATTATGTATTTTTTGTTTTGCTCTAGTACTTAAGTAATCGTCCAGACCCATTTTTTTTTTGCCGAATTATGTTAAATGTACATTCAAAACACCTAATCCACCAAAAATAATTGATTTCCAGTTAAGTTAACTCCTTGTCTTGTTGTTGTTGCTTTTTTTGTCTGTATGCCTCCAGGCGATAATAAAGTAATTATTATTATTATTAAACAGGGCACAGGGCAGATCTGAGGGTTATCTAAGGCTGGGATGCAAGAATGATGACTGAAGTGAAGGAAAATATATGTTAACTGAGGCTGGGATGCAAGAATGATGACTTAAGTAAAGGAAAATATATGTTAACTGAGGCTGGGATGCAAGAATGATGACTGAAGTGAAGGAAAATATATGTTAACTGAGGCTGGGATGCAAGAATGATGACTTAGGTGAAGGAAAAGATATGTTAGGTGATAAAGAGGGTTGAGAAATTAAATGATTTTATAGGAATTACAAACAAAGGGTATAGGAAATTATGTAAGCTAGGTGATAGAAGGGTTGAGAATTGAATGATTATATAGGAATTACAAACATAGAGTATAGGAAATGATGCAAGGTGATAGATGGGCTGAGAATTGAATGATTATATAGGAATTACAAACATAGAGTATAGGAAATGATGCAAGGTGATAGATGGGCTGATAAATTTAATTGCATAGGAATCACAAACAGAGAATGAAGAAAAAGATGTTAGGTGATAGAAGGGTTGATAAATTAAATAGGAATATAGGAATTACATTATATAGGAATTACAAACAAAGGGTATAGTAAATAATGTAAGGTGATAGATGGGTTGATAAAATATATGATTACAAGAGACTAACAAACAGTGATGCATCTTTAGGTGTTGACAAGGCTTTTTGTTTTAATTATACACTAGAAAATGATTAAGCAGAGTAGGAGGAAGAAGAGGATAGAGATAGAAATTTAGAGGATATACGTATATAGAAATTAAAATAACCAGTTGATGTGGAGTTAGGACATACATATATAGATAGAAAAATGGATACTTAGATAGAAATGTAACTTAACCCCTTGAGGCCCAGAACGTCATTTCCATTGTAATTTGGGTACCATTAGACGATTTTTTTAGTGAATATAAGCAATGTTTTTTATAGATATGACCTGTTTAGTATCCTTATCGACTAACGAAGTTGGTATATTCAGTTACTTTTCGTAATTTTCTGGCTCGACAACATATGATTTTTTATAGCAAAGGAAAGATGGGCGTGAAGGAGTTATTGCTTCTCACACACAACTCTTTTTTATATATAGATAGATTTATAGATAGATTTATATAGATAGAAAAATGGATACTTAGATAGAAATGTAGATATAAGTTAATTAGTGTGGATCTACAAATTGCTTCTCACACACAACTCTTTTTTATAGATAGATATATTTATAGATAGATTTATATAGATAGAAAAATGGATACTCTGATAGAAATGTTACTTAATTAATGGGGCTCTACAAATTACTTCTCACACACAATTTTTTTCCCCAGGCCTCAGAGAGTGTGGAGGTGGTGGACCGGAAGCTGACGGAGGCACAGAGGGAGCGAGAAACGGCACTCAGCTCTCGGGAGGCACTCGTGGCATCTCTGAGTGCCAGCCTGAAGCAGCTTGACTCGCAGGGCTCCCAGGCTGTTCTCAAATGTAGGTGCGTGTTTTCTTTAGCTCTCTTTACCCTACATACTTAACCTTGTCTTACACCCACACTCACTCACTCTCATATTTTCTCTGGCACACATATTCTCTCTGTCTCAGATTCTCTCTCTGTCTCACATTCTCTCTGTCTCACATTCTCTCTATCTCACATTCTCTCTCTGTCTCACATTCTCTCTGTCTCACATTCTGTCTCACTCTCACTCTGTCTCTTCTCTCTCTCCCTATAAGACGTGAGGCGAAAATAGAGTGTGAGGAGGTTCGCCGGCAGAGTGAGAGTAGCTTGCAGCAGCTGCGAGAGAGCCTGGAAACCAGCAGGGAGGCACAGCAGCGGCAGGCACAGCGGCACAGCGAGGAGGAGGCTATGATGAGGGAGGAGAGGTGAGGGAGGAGGAAGAGCAGGAGGAGGAGGAGGAGGAGGAGGAGGAGGAGGAGGAGGAGGAGGAGGCAATGATGAGGGAGAGAAGGAGGAGGAGGAGGAGGAGGAGGAACGGTTTGAGTTGTAGCTACGACAATTAGGAATTTCTGTCTCTGGAATTTTTGCTAGAGAGGAAGAGGAAGACGATAATAGGCTCTGAATATAATCATTGGAATCCCTACAATATTTTTTTTCATTATAAAGTGGCATCAATTTACTGTATTTTCCTCCCCATTGCCACTGCAGGAAAGATTGATGAACATAGCAGTAGTATATTAGCAATAGCAGTAGTAGTAGTAGTAGTAGTAGTAGTAGTAGTAGTAGTAGTAGTAGTAGTAGTGGGTGGAATGTTTGTAATGCTATCACACCTACACACACACACAGGCAGCAGCTGGAAACATATAGCATTATTAGCAGTAGTAGTAGTAGTAGCAGTAGTAGTAGTAGTAGTAGTAGTAGTGGGTGGAATGTTTGTAATGCTATCACCCCTACACACACACACACAGGCAGCAGCTGGAGAGAGATATGCAACAAGTGATCTACAGATACGATGCCACAATGAGTAGCCTTCAAATGCAGCTGGACGGCCTTAAGGAGGACCACGCTGGACTCATGGTGAAACTGGACCTACGGACGGTATGTGTGTGTGTGTGTGTGTGTGTGTGTGTTCGAAGTGCATTTTTATCGAAGTGCATTTTTTTAAGTGCATTTTTTTAAGTGCATTTTTTTAAGTGCATATTGTTCGAAGTTTTTTTTTAAAGTGCATTTTTTTCGAAGTGCAATTTTTTTTAAGTGCACTTTTTTAAGTGCATTTTTTTAAGCGCATATTATTATTATTATTTTTTTTTAAGTGCATTTTTTTCGAAGTGCACTTTTTTTAAGTGCATTTTTTTAAGCGCATATTATTCGAAGTTGTTTATTTTAAGTGCATTTTTTTCGAAGTGAACTTTTTTTAAGTGCATTTTTTTAAAGTGAAATTTTTTAAGTGCATTTTTTTCAAAGTGCATTTTTTTTAAGGGCATTTTTTTAAGTGCATTTTTTTCGAAGTGCATTTTTTGAGGGCATTTTTTTCGAAGTGCATTTTTTAAAGACATTTTTCGAAGTGCATTTTTTCGAAGTGTATTTGTGTGTGTGTGTGTGTGTGTGTGTGTGTGTGTGTGTGTGTGTGTGTGTGTGTGTGTGTGTGTGTGTGTGTGTGTGTGTGTGTGTGTGTGTGTGTGTGTGTGTGTGTGTGTGTGTGTGGTGTGTGTGTGTGTGTGTGTGTGTGTGTGTGTGTGTGTGTGTGTGTGTGTGTGTGTGTGTGTGTGTGTGTGTGTGTGTGTGTGTGTGTACCTAGTTGTAGCATACAGGGCCTGAAATATACTCGTGTGGTCCTGTTTCCATATCTATCTATATATGCGTATATGAAAGAAGTGTTTGTGAAGGTGTATGTGTGTGTGTGTTTTCACGTTTAATTATTCGCATCTATTAAAGAGGTCAATTCAGGTCAAATTTGCAACACCTTTCCAAGTTTTCCTTTCGTAAAAATCAATAATCTTTACTGTGCATTTATTTTTATTAACCAAGTTTAATTTCTAAGCTATATGATTATGTTCACTTGATTGTGGTAGACCATTGCATTCCTCTCTGCATCTTCAGCACATTTGATTGAGTTTTTATAATCTTGTAAGCCTCTTGTAGCTTCCTTATTTTCTTATGTTTTTATTCTTACGTTTTGTGTGTCATAATTCCTAGTTTTTATTATTAAGTCTTGTGTCATAATTCCAAGTTTTTATTATTACATTTTGTGTCATAATTCCTAGTTTTTATTATTACGTTTTGTGTGTCATAATTCCAAGTTTTTATTATTACGTTTTGTGTGTCATAATTCCTAGTTTTTATTATTACATTTTGTGTGTCATAATTCCTAGTTTTTATTATTACGTTTTGTGTGTCATAATTCCTAGTTTTTATTATTACATTTTGTGTGCCATAATTCCTAGTTTTTATTATTACGTTTTGTGTGTCATAATTCCTAGTTTTTATTATTACGTTTTGTGTGTCATAATTCCTAGTTTTTATTATTACATTTTGTGTGTCATAATTCCTAGTTTTTATTATTACATTTTGTGTGTCATAATTCCTAGTTTTTATTATTACGTTTTGTGTGTCATAATTCCTAGTTTTTATTATTACGTTTTGTGTGTCATAATTCCAAGTTTTTATTATTACGTTTTGTGTGTCATAATTCCTAGTTTTTATTATTACGTTTTGTGTGTCATAATTCCTAGTTTTTATTATTACGTTTTGTGTGTCATAATTCCAAGTTTTTATTATTACGTTTTGTGTGTCATAATTCCTAGTTTTTATTATTACGTTTTGTGTTTCATAATTCCTAGTTTTTATTATTACGTTTTGTGTGTCATAATTCCTAGTTTTTATTATTAAGTCTTGTGTGTCATAATTACGTTTTGTGTGTCATAATTCCTAGTTTTTATTATTAAGTCTTGTGTGTCATAATTCCAAGTTTTTATTATTACGTTTTGTGTGTCATAATTCCTAGTTTTTATTATTACGTTTTGTGTGTCATAATTCCTAGTTTTTATTATTACGTTTTGTGTGTCATAATTCCAAGTTTTTATTATTAAGTCTTGTGTGTCATAATTACGTTTTGTGTGTCATAATTCCTAGTTTTTATAATTACGTGTTGTGTGTCATAATTACGTTTTGTGTGTCATAATCGTCCTTCACCACAGGCTGAGCTGAACATTGTGGAGAGAAGGTATCTTGCCATCCTAGCGGAAAAGCAGCGGGCAGAGGAGGAAAAACTGGCAGCCCTGCAGGTCACTATACAACTATTTCTAACCATTGCCTTAACCTTCTTCTAGATGTACATTTATTGAGTGATTATATGTAAATTTGGTTAAAGAAACCCATGCAGTGTGTTCTTGTAATGAACTCAGTCGTCAGGTGGTCACTGCGGAGTCTATTGGGGTCTTTAAAAGGAGTCTGGATAAATTCATGGATGGGGATGAAAGGTGGATGTAGGTAGTGTTAGGTATACAGGAACTACCTCGTGTAGGTCTCACGGCCTCTTGTAGCCTCCTTATTTTCTTATGTTCTATCCCCAGGCTGAGTTCCGTCGAGAGCATGCAGCACGCACCATCCAGCGAGCCTGGCAGCACTACAAGATGAGGAAGATGCTGAAGAAGGCACAGAGAAAGAGGAAGAAGAAACCTAAAGATGCCAAGGAAGGAAAGAAGTAGAGGAGGCAGAGGAGGCAAGTGCATATTTTTCGAAGTGCATTTTTTTCGAAGGGCATTTTTTTCGATGTGCATTTTTTCGAAGTGCATTTTTGTGTGTCCTTGGCCAGTCCTTTGTGATGTAAAAAAAAAAATAGTTATAAGACCGAGGTTGGTCAGATTTCAGTATTGAACAAAGCATCGGGAATATACAATCTATAGGACTGCTTCATCACGACAAAGTTCTCTTTTTCTTAGGGTTTGACTCCTACTGATGAAAATAAAAATAATAACGAAGTCGAACCCCAACTCAAATTGTTTTCATTTTATTTTAATTTCATGTTTCGAAAGTTATCCTAAGCAAATTACCGGAGCCTTTTGGTAGAGCACAGTGTCTCACATCTTATAATCTTATATTCATTATACTCACACGTAAAGCCCTCTAAGCCCCCAATGTTTCAAGATCCTAAACACGCCCCTGTGTATTAGTAACATTTGCTATTCAATCACTCATTCCTTCCTTCATTCCTTCAATATCTTTCCTTCACATGTTTTAAGAACCTATGTAGCCTACTCATATTTTCCAGCAATATCTAGAATAATAATATAGATAATAATCTGAATGATATTGTATTCTTTGATCCAATTATAACCTATATATAGTCTATTTTTATTCAAATGGTAATGTTAAGTGCGAGGCTACAATAACCTTACATAGAGGAGGAAGAGGCTATAGTGGGGGAGTATTTGTTTGAAGATGGAAATGTGGAAGAAGCAAAAAGAACAATCATCAGTTTTTGGATGACCAGAGAAAATAAGAGGAAAGAAAGAGAAATGAACTTAAAGACAGAATAAGAGAAGATAACTAATTAACTAAAGACCCAGACAGCAAGAAGAAATTAACTAAAGACCCAGACAGCAAGAAGAAACACGCCAGGGAGTGCCGATGAAAAAGGCCAGACTCCCGACTGAATCACTGAACTGGTAGGGGAATCTTCATATGAGTGCAGCTGGGGAGAGGTTCTGTAGTTGGGTGGCCTACTTTGAGGGAAGGATTTTTAAATGATCAGATGGCAGTCCACAAACGATTAATTATCATTACGCTACATAATGGCCTGCGTGTGCAGCTATTTTAGTAGGTTTCGTTTTCTCGCTAGTAAACAAACTATAGTTATTGGCTGACAAGAGTGTAACTGCCTTTTCTTTCTCCTCATTAGCGATAAACATATACAGATAATCTTCACTGCTTTGACTCTGGGCTCTGCAATTGTATCATGTGATTAGTGCAGACTAGTTAATTTTTTTCCTTTCCTTTCCTCCGTCAAAAATTGGCAGGATATGCGCAGGGGTAACATTAAGAGGGTGAGAAAGATTATACGAGAAGAGAGAGGAAGGTGAGAAGAAGTGCGAAAGAGTGAGAGAGAGAGAGGATAGAGAGATGAATGACTGTAGAGTTAAGTTTTTATAGTGTGGGATTTATCATGAGGTTTTGTAAATGCAGACTGTCAAGAAAGGAGGAGAGAGGAGAGCGAGAGAGAGAGGAAAGAGAGAGGCGGAGGAGCGGAGAGAGATCAAGCGGAGATTAGAGGCGAGAGGAGAGAAAAACAAGAGAGAGAGAGCTAGAGACATTTTTTTAGAGTTAAGTTTTGATACTGTGTGATTTCTCATGAGGTTTGTAATGCAGAGCTGTCAGAGAAGAGAGAGAGAGAGAGAGAGAGAGAGAGAGAATGAAGATGAGTGTGTATTGCTAAGTTTTGATTCTGAATGTGTGATTTCTCATGAGGTTTGTAATGCATGGGGGGCGCATTTTCAAAGGGGTTCGTAGAGCTGTCAGAGAAACTCCCACGATAGGGCGCCGTAGTAAAGGCACATCAGCTGTCCCACCACCACCACTTCTAGGGCCTCACCTGGCAAGACAGCGCCTGAGCGAGCCTACACCTGCACTACACCACCTCTGCCTTCAGCCATGGAATCCGCCACCCTACAGCTTCTTGAGGCAGGCACCGACCAAGACTTGGTGCGAATACTGAAGCAATTCTATGACAAGGTGAATGCGTGGTAGTGGTGGTGGTGGCCCTTATAGCGGAGTGTTTATTTCTGCCAAGATGTTTTGTACCAGAAAAGTAAACACACCCATATATTGCTGTAACATCACCACTAAATATTTTTTATTGATTCCATCGTCTATTATAAGGGTAATAATGGACGAGGACTTCGCGGTCGTTTTCAGAGACACCGACTGATTTTTCCTGGCCTACAATAGGTGCTTTTTGTATTGGAGATAGTTTTATCTTCCGGAAACCCATACAGTATTTAAAATAATGAAATAAAATTTCATCACCGAATTTTATGGTCGCCGTTTCCAATAAAAACATTGTATCTCCATCAGAAAAAACACTAAAACTTGGCCGGGAGAAATTAGTCAGGGTCTCAGATAACAGGGAAGTAATTGAATAGAACATGCCAAACCTAACCTTATAGGTTTTAATGAAACCTAACCTAACCTTAACCACTAAGTATAATTAACCTAACCTTAACCATGCATAACATTCGGTGATGAAATTATTGTTTTTTTTAATGGGTTTCCGGAGAATATAACTATCTCCATTACGAAAAGCACCTATTGTAGGCCAGGAAAAATTAGTCGGTGTCTCTGAAAACGACCGCAAAGTCCTCATCCATTATAACCATTATAAGTATATAGGTTCTTATGTAGTTTAGACCAATACAGGATCGGTGGTTCAAGTAGTCTGCACGTTTAGATCACATTATAAGGAGACCACCGACCGGAATTATCGTCAAAACATGAACCGAGAACTCTGTCGACCTTGTTTTGCCGACCTTGTTTTGAGGAAGGTCTACTGGAAAACCATAATTAGCCTATTTTTATCTTTATCGTGTATATAATGCCTTTATTTTGGTATTTTGGTATTTTCAACCAGTAATTGAGTAAGAGGTTACAAATACTCTTTTCCTATGTATTTTGATGTGTTAAGAATGATGGTCACATTCAAAATCGTCGGTGATGCATAATTTTGCAGTTTCCCCACTTTATTTCATGTGTGGTGATCTAATAACCATTTGCATTTTTCAGTTATCTGGTAGAAAACACAAATGCCTTTGTATGATGACTAATTTGTGATTTGTTGAATGCTCCTATTTTTGGTCTTTCTCGAGTCCACCAGGTTCGTCCTGGCGTGGTGGCGCTTTGTATAGTCAATAACCTTGTAGTTCGTACTTGCAAAGTGTCTAGATCGGATCAAAGTATCTTATCTTATTTTGGTCTTTCTCAGTATGAGGAACAGTTCACCCCAGTGGGCCTTGAGCCTGGCTACTATGACCGCCTGTGGGACTTGATCATGGACCGCCTCAGTGACCCGAAAGCCGCCAGCACCCACCAGACCTGCCTCTCAGCCATCAGAATTCTTAGGTATGTTATCCTGTAATCCATCTAATTAAGGAAATGTGGATCAATGCCTTATCATAGGAGGACTAACTTTTACTTTAAATTGGCACAGCAACAAATTTCTTAAATTGTGACACGTTTCATCCTTCACGTCACACTATGAGCTTTACCCGCTCGTCCTTTGTTTTGTTAATACAGAAAGTCAATACATATTAGTATATAAGTCAGAATATAGCCTCATTAGAATATTAACTAAATCCTAGACACTTAAGAATAGAGCAAGCCAGAAAATTACATCCTTGCCTGAAGCCTTTAATTAATTTTTTACAAAGTGCATTTTTTACGAAGTGCATTTTTTACGAAGTGCATTTTTTACGCAGTGCATTTTTTACGAAGTGCATTTTTTACGAAGTGCATTTTTTACGAAGTGCATTTTTGTCGAAGTGCATTTTTGTCGAAGTGCATTTTTGTCGAAGTGCATTTTTGTCGAAGTGCATTTTTGTCGAAGTGCATTTTTGTCGAAGTGCATTTTTGTCGAAGTGCATTTTTGTCGAAGTGCATTTTTGTCGAAGTGCATTTTTGTCGAAGTGCATTTTTTACGAAGAGCATTTTTTACGAAGTGCATTTTTTACGAAGTGCATTTTTGTCGAAGTGCATTTTATTCAAAGTGCATTTTTGTGTGTCCTTGGCCAGTCCTTTGTGATGTAAAAAAAAGAAGTAGTAATTAAGTTCACAGAGGACTTTCAGCCATTTCCAAGGAGTTCTGACCCCAGGGGAATGCATCTCTCCAGGAACATTGACAGAAAAAGCTAAATTATTAGTGATATTGTTATTTTCTTCACAGCTGTGGTCTTACTTCAAAACTTTCATCTTTTGCAGTCGTGACAAAGCATCGTTACACAGAGTCGTCAGCAAAGATAGATTGTCAATCATTGTACACTTGGCTGGACTGGTCTCTGAAGAGGAAGCTCTGCAACGCCTTAACCAACAAATTAATTATGATGGTAGGCTAATACTGATGTTGAAATTGTGTGTAGATAGTATTTAGACGCTGGTATTGCTCTCATGAAGCTTGTTATCTGTATTTAGGGACTGACTAGTTTCTAAAGAAGGCGTAACATAGCAGCACATGGTTGTTCATATGATAGATTAATGACAACAAATTTTTGATATAGAAAAATGTATACAGTATATGCATGAGAAAAGTGGGGTGCTTATATCCTGGAGTTCCCATATTAGACTGATCACTGAAGACTAATTTTCTCATTTTCAGTGGTAATTGAAGCTCAGAAATGTTTGAGTAACTTAGTCTACAACAGCAGCTTTATTCAGAGGATGTGTTGTGTGAACAGCTGTATCCCGGGGCTGATGTGCCGGTTGAAGACTTTCCGGGATCCAGACCTGCCCCACATTGTCAAGCACTTTGACATGCGACTGTTGTTCCTTCTCACGGCTTTCTGTGCTGACATCAGGTAAGAAGGGAATAATTTGCTGGTTGAATGAAATATGCATATCAGATGGAACAGTTCTGAACTTTGCTAAGCCCAGATACTGTAATGTCTGTTGTATATAGACAGAAGTATGCAGAATGCCACTATATGTCCCAGGCAATGAATTCTTTGTCACACATTTAACCCCTTCACGCCCAGATCTTTCCTTTGCTATAAAAAATTGTCTTGTTGAGCCATAAAACGAAGAAAAGCCACTTAATATACCAAATTAGTTAGTCGACAAGGATACTAAACAGATCATGTCTATAAAAGAATGCTTATATTCACTAAAAATCATCTAATGGTACCCAAATTACAATGGAAATTACGTTCTGGGCCTCAAGGGGTTAACTGCCTCAGTCTACCCTAAACAGGCTTTGAGGTCTGACTTACGTGAACATGACTGTCATATAATCTTAATACAGTCTTGTTTCATATTTCAAGAATGCCATGTCGTTCTAAAAGCTTGATCCTTATTTTTCCTTCTCTTCAGACCTAAGTTGAGATCAGAGTATCATGGGCTGACGTATCTGATCGAAATTTTGGATCTGTCCCTCAAAACGGCTCTTGAGGATACTGACCTGCAGGGCACCAATAGATATTCCTCCTATCCAGTATTTTTTAATGTGAGTTGAAGATGCAGAGTTATTTAATGAATGTGATTTATTTCAATAGGGTATATGAGGCGCTTATTTCAGAAAGTCGATAAGCACCACCAATAAAACACTAAGAAAATGGCTTCAAGATGTTTCAATGTTCAAAATGTCATATCTTTTGAACATTGAAACATTTCGAAGCCATTTTCTTAGTTTTTTATTGATGGCGCTTATCGACTTTCTGAAATAAGTGCCTCAAATGGTATGATGGAACATTTATTTTCTAGTTTTTTTTTTTTTTTTTTTATTTTTTTTATGCCATCTTCCATACACAGAAAAGAATAAGTTGTGTTAGTTTTGTGAAAAAAATGAATTAAGATGCAAAGAAATGAGTTTAGTGTGTTCTTTTTTCAGATACTGTAGTTTGAATTATGATAATATTCAATTTGATTAATTAACTTAGAACTACAGATCTTACTTGTCATCACTTGTAAACTAGAATTACCAGTAGCATTTTATCATTTCAGGATGACCAATCGGAACTCATTAACGAGGTGTTGAAAGTACTATACAACCTGGTCCTTCACATAGACAAGAATAATCCCGATGAGGAAGAAGACAGCCACTGCCTCCGCCTCATCAGCATCCTGCGCTCCCTCCTCCTGGCCACTAGCAGGTGGACGGACTCTCTTCACAGGTGAGCTGATCAGTTTGCTTTAACCCCTTCACGCCCAGATCTTTCCTTTGCTATAAAAAATTGTATGTTGTCGAGCCATAAAATTACGAAAAGTAACTGTATATACCAAATTAGTTAGTCGACAAGGATACTAAACAGGTCATATCTATAAATGATTGCTTATATTCACTAAAAATAGTCTAATGGTACCCAAATTTCAATGAAAATTACGTTGTGGGTCTCAAGGGGTTAATGCTGAACGGCTGGAGTTTCTACATGACACATTTCTGGCATGGTGGTCATCACACGCAGAGAACTGGGATCTGAGAGAGGAGCAAAGGAAAGATCTGGGCGTGAAGGGGTTAAATAGTCACTATGAATGCAATATTACTTTCTTTATATTGACGTCATTTTATCAATAGATGCTTTTTTCTTAAGTTTCAAGATTTATTCAGGTCAGGGTGGTAAATCAGATGATGTGAGAGCAGTCTGATAGGAATTTGGGAAAGGCCACTTCTGCTCATGTTTAGGATCAGAAAAGCTTTACTAAAAGTATTATACATGATGAATGGGTTTCCTGGTAGGGAATAAGCTCACTGTTTTACTATGAAACAAGCATTGCAGGGGAGGTAACAAGCTATCATGAAATTGTAAAAGGGTAGATAGTACGTACATGACATTATTACTGATACAGATATCTCTTCCTGGTCTGCTGTTTGTGCAGAATGTGGGGTAGCACAGGTGTCCATGTATGTATACCCTATGTACTATATGCACTTTGATACTATGTCCCCTAATGTGCCTATATTATGTATTTTTTGTTATGCTCTAGTGCTTAAGTTAACTCCTTGTCTTTTTTTTTTTTTTTTTTTTTTTTTTTGTCTATGCCTCCGGGCGATAATAAAATCATTATTATTATTATTATTATTTGCTATTATTATTATTATTATTATTATTTTGCAGCAACACAGTGAACATGCTGCTGGTGATGCCGCCCAGTATGTACGAAGAGTTACTGGTGAACATGCCCGAGGCTCCCGGGGGCCACGGCTACAGCACGGTGCCCATGGTGGTCACCACCCAGCCGTGTGCCGGGGCCGCAGCACAGGTGGAGGCGGCGTGCTTCACTGAGGTGGACGACGCCACGGCCATCAACCAACGTTCCTGTGAATACGACGGGAAAGATATGACGGCCATCATTAAGATTCTTGATTTCCTTGAAGCAAGATTGAATGCAGTAAGTGTTTTAACATTCATCGTCAGTATATCTACCTGTCAAAGACTTCCCTTAGGGTTCTTAGGGTTGTTAAGACCAGTCAAGAAAGAGTAGAAAGGAAAGGACTGAGAACAGTTAGTGGCGTGAGGCAATTTGATAGAATGGATCATTTTGGCAGGCATGTGTACAGGTGTAGAAACAGATATACTAGTTTAAAGAAGGATAAATGCTCAAGTTGTTTTTACATTCAAGGAAAATTCAAGGAATCGCCATCAGTATAAATATGTAAAGACTGTCGACAGTTCAGGTTTTTAATGCCGTCTTACATTTTTCCCCTCAAAACTAATTGATTTTGTTTGTCATCATACATTTAGCCCGAGGTTGAGAGTCTGGCATGGAAGACGTTCAAGGTAGTGTTTAAAACCGTGATTCTTATTGAGGTGGAAATGCATCCCGAAGCCATGTAGACATGGGAAGTAGTGCCAGAATTCTTTAAAGTATTTTTCTTTGCTACATCTCCATTAGTTTTGATAAATTGTTTCTGTTCTTCTTTACTAAGTTAGTTAAAATTCCTGCTTCTAGTGTATCTGAGAGAGGTCCTTTTATAGTCATAATTTGGAAATGTCCTTGGTTAAGATGCTTAATATGTATTTAGTCATACCATAAATACTAAAATTATGTACTGTATTTCCATTTTATTAGAGTCTTCTATGCTTGTATGCTTCTAATGCTTAACCCCTTCACGCCCAGAACGTAATTTCCATTGTAATTTGGGTACCATTAGACGATTTTTAGTGACTATAAGCAATATTTAATAGATATGACCTGTTTGGTATCCTTGTCCACTAACTCATTTGGTATATTCAGTTACTTTTTATAATTTTATGGCTAACAACATACAATTTTGTTATAGTAAAGGAAAGATCTGGGCGTGAAGGGGTTAAATAGCAGTGGTGGGCGCCGTTAATCAAAAAGTTAACTTCGTTAACCGTTAATCCGTTATCCAAAAAATTAACTTCGATAACCGTTAATCAGTTAATTCTTTAAAAATGTAACGGAAGTTATCGATAAACCGTTAACGTAAATTTTTATTCTAGAAAAAAAATAAAAAAATGTTTTGCTCTAAAACCACCTAAAAACACCTTTGAAAAGTGCCAAAACTATAAAATCAGCCTTTATGGTTTTTTTTAAGGGCTTTAGAACCCAAAAACTATAAGTTTTTTTTGCTTTAGAGTAAAAAAAAAACAAAAAAAACAACAGATTTTATAGTTTTAACTTTAAAAAAAACCTAACAAAGGCTGATTTCATAGTTTTGACCCTGTTTTAGGTTTTTAAAGGCTTTTAGAGCCAGAAAAGGGTGAAAAAAAACTTAAATGAAACACAATATTAGTATTTTTGGGATAAAAAAATAGAAATTTTTGGGTTAGCGGACTTGAGTTAACGGAAGTTAAATGTAACGGAAGTTAATTAGTCCGATAACGATTTCCAAAGTTAACTTAAAAGTTAAATCGTTAACGAAAATGTTAACTTCGTTAATTAACGATTAACGGATTAACGGTTTGGTGCCCACCTTTGTTAAATAGTCACCATGAATGCAATATTACTTACTATATATTGATGTCATTTTATCTATAGATGTTTTTATTTTTTATTTCAAGATTTATTCAGACGGGAAATTGTTACAGCCGGTGCAATCAGCCGACAAGAGCCTCATGCCAATCCTGACGCTGATGGTGGAGATGGTGCAGGCTAACCGTACCATCCGCAAATTTGTGCGTCTGCGTGTCCTGCCTCCGCTGCGCGACGTGACCAAGCGGCCCGAGGAGGGGGCGTCGCTGCGGAACAAACTGTGCACACTCATGACCTCGCCCCTGCGTGACGTGAAGCACTTATCCGCAAACTTCCTCTTCATTCTGTGCAAAGAGAGTGGTGAGTTATTGACGATATGTTGTCTCGCTTGTCTGTGTTTATCCCATACTCAACTACATGTTATGTTCTCTCACAAATAATGCCTCGTATTGACATATTTCCACACTAACCTCCTGATTTAAACCACTGGTATATGAGTATTAAACCTTATATTGAAATACGTACCCTATCCTGCAATTTTAAACCATTCATGTTCTCAGAAAGGGACATGGTAGGTGTTAAAATTACAGAATCCAGCATACCATTTAGGTCGTGCATTCATGTCTCTCTCTCTCTCTCTCTCTCTCTCTCTCTCTCTTATTTCCAGTGGACCGTCTCATCAAGTACACAGGCTATGGGAACGCCGCAGGGCTGTTGGCCTCGCGCGGCTTGATGCTGGGAGGAAGGAGTCCCAACATTGAGTACTCCTCAGGCTCAGAAGACTCGGACACAGAGGAGTATGTGAGAGTGAGGGACATGTGAGTAGTAGTGACTGGTTTTATCTGGTTTGTTTTTTTTAGCTGTAAGTAGTAGTGATTGGATTTATCGGGTAGTTTTTTTAGCTGTGAGTAGTAGTGATTGGTTTTATCTGGTTGTTTTTTTAGCTGTAAGTAGTAGTGATTGGTTTTATCTGGTTGTTTTTTTAGCTGTAAGTAGTAGTGATTGGTTTTATCTGGTTGTTTTTTTAGCTGTAAGTAGTAGTGATTGGTTTTATCTGTTTTTTTTTTTGTTGCACAATAGCAGACTTTTATGTGTGCGGTGAACATTTTGGTGATCATTCTTCATTTATTCTTGCATTTTGCAGGGTTAATCCCGTGACTGGCCGGTATGAGCCCCCTCGGCCCTCCCCCCTCGAGGGAATGACAGACGAACAAAAGGAACATGAAGCTATGAAACTGGTCAATGTTTTGGATAAACTAACAAGGTATTTATTAACCCCTTCACGCCCAGATCTTTCCTTTGCTATAAAAAAGGTATGTTGTCGAGCTATAAAATTACGAAAAGTAACTGAATATACCAAATTAGTTAGTCAACGAAGATACTAAACACGTCATATCTATAAAATATTGCTTATATTCACTAAAAATTGTCTAACAGTAGCCAAATAACAATGGAAATTACACTCTGGTTCTCATGGGGTAAAGAAAGTTATCTCTTCTATAGGATTGTTTTTAATTTTCTTCCTTGTAATATTAAGTAATTTTGTCTCCTTTGCAACAGTAGTACTTTTTGTTGTTTTAAGTATTGTTTTTGTTTTATTTCCATCATGAATCCATTTCCTATATCATCATTATCATCTATCTGTTTAACGTCAGATTTTCCCGTAATATTTTATGAGGTTAGACGGTCGATGATACGCTTCCAACTATCTCAATCCATTGCCTCAACCTCTTCAATGCCCAATGCTTCCAGATCCCCTTCAACACACTGCCTCCATGTCTTCCTTGGCCTGCCATTCCTATAGCCATTCCCTATATACATACTTTAATCTTTCAGGAACAACATAAAAGTTCGGAACCCTGGGTGGTGAATGATTGGAATGGACTCAGTCGTCAGGTAGTCAATGCGGAGTCTATTGGGGTCTTTAAAAGGAGTCTGGATATATTCATGAATGGGGAAGAGAGGTGGATGTAGGTAGAGTTAAGTAACAGGAACTACCTCGTATAGGTCTCACGGCCTCTTATAGCTTCCTTATTTTCTTATGTTTTTCTTATGTAACCCTCGGATGTAACAGATTTTCGGATATAACTCCACCTCCTTCCTCCTGTTGGTTCACTAAAGTGAGAGTTTACTGTACTTTCAACCCTCGGATATAACAGATTACTTTCAACCCTCGGATATAACAGATTACTTTCAACCCTCGGATATAACAGATTACTTTCAACCCTCGGATATAACAGATTACTTTCAACCCTCGGATATAACAGATTACTTTCAACCCTCGGATATAACAGATTACTTTCAACCCTCGGATATAATTTCACCTCCTTCCCCCTGTTGGCTCGTTAGAGTGAGGGTTTACTTTACTTGCATCTTTCAGGAACAATGTGATCCAGCCTTGCCGCATAGGTTACGACGGCAAGCCTCACCCTGTGGAGAGTGTGATGGAGCTGCAGGAAGGCATGGGTGTGATGAACCCTCAAGACTGCAATGATAACAGTGACTCGGATTAGGGACCTCACCTCCTCTTAGACCACAGGTTAGGAGTCAGTACTTAGCCCCTTCACGCCCGGATCTTTCCTTTGCTATAAAAAACAGTGACTCGGATTATAGTCTATTTTTCATATTATGGTCAAAATGCAGTAAGGAAGCCACGCCCCCTGCCTCCCCCTCTATTCTACAGGGCAGCTGATTGGTGCATTCCTCGTATCATCACTACCAATCACAATATCTTCACTACTTAACAGCGCGTGACCACTGGACAAAGCAATCTTCACTACAGAGGGACATTTTATTTTGTCACCCTTTGTAGTGAAGATTACTCTGTCCAGTGGTTACGCGCTGTTAAGTAGTGAAGATATTGTGATTGGTAGTGATGATACGAGGAATGCACCAATCAGCTGCCCCGTAGAATAGAGGGGGAGGCAGGGGGCGTGGCTTCCTTAGTGCATTTTGACCATAGTAAAAAAATAGACTATAGGGTCCTGATCTCTTAGACCACAGGTTAGGAGTCAGTACTTAAACCAGTTATCAGTACAGGACTACAGATTTTGATAAAAGATTAATTTATTATATTTTCTATTGCCTATATTTTCTAGGCAGCATACCTGTGATGTCTGAAAGATTTATTATGAAGCTGGCATTAGAAGCAGGCTTTCTTTCATACTGTATTATATATATAACTCTCTCTCTCTCTCTCTCTCTCTCTCTCTCTCTCTCTCTCTCTCTCTTCTCTCTCTCTCTCTCTCTCTCTCTCTCTCTCTCTCTCTCTCTCTCTCTCTCTCCTCTCTCTCTCTCTCTCTCTCTCTCTCTCTCTCTCTCTCTCTCTCTCTCTCTCCTCTCTCTCTCTCTCTCTCTCTCTCCTCTCTCTCTCTTCTCTCTCTCTCTCTCTCTCTCTCTCTCTCTCTCTCTCCTCTCTCCTCTCTCTCTCTCTCTCTCTCTCTCTCTCTCTCTCCTCTTCTCTCTCCTCTCTCTCTCTCTCTCTCTCTCTCTCTCTCTCTCTCTCTCTCTCTCTCTCTCTCTCTCTCTCTCTCTCTCTCTCTCTCGTATAAATTAGATTTGTTTATACTTTAACCTTTTTCCTGAACATCGGTTGGCTACAAAGAAAAGTAGAAAAAAGAATTCAATAAAAAAATAGAATGAAATGCCAAGGCTGCCTGCATAACCTCAAAGAATCAGACTGCAGTAGATGCCTGTTCTTATGCTGCTTCCTTGACCTGTAAATGGTCAGCAAATGTCAAGAAATAATCTTTTATTTATTCTTTTATATTTATACTTATATTTATATTTATATATTTTCTTGTGTGTGTGTGTGTATTTACAAAGAGAGTATTCTAAGGAAACAAAAATTAGGCACATGTATAGCAGGTCATATAAATCTTTGGGGTTATGCATCTATTTACTTTGGCATTTAGCTACATTCTTGCATTCTACTCATTTTCCCAAGTGTACCGGAAAAAGGCAGATGTATGAAAACAATACACATATACATGTATATATTATAGGTAATTTGAGTGTCAGATCTGCTCGATTGTGCCATACTATGAGGAATTGCAGCTTTTGTTTTCAGAATTATTGAATGAGGTTTTTATTTATGCCTTAAGATTAAGGTAGACATGTATGCTAAACTGCACACCAGCCCCTCTGAGCCTTTGAGCCTGTGGTGTGTAGGAACCCACAGCCGTAGCATGTAGACCTGACTGACCTGACCACCCGGCTACAGGGTTGACGTTTCTGCGGCCTCTCCGGGCGGTGTCCTAAGTTATCCACAGCACCACACACAGATAGGCTCTTGTTGTACTGAAATATATTGAAGGTAAATTCGTGGAAAACTAATGCCAACTTATTTTTCATTTCTTTTTCTGCATATTCATCTAGTTGTGATTTACAGGAAAAGAGCAAAGCTTACTGTCCCGTCTCCAAAACTACTATATTCCCGCTTGGCTTTTAAGGCGTGAATATTCTTGGCATGTACGATCCCAGGTTATTTCACAGTTTAATGGATCTGTATGGTAAACTATATTTCTTGATATAGTCTTCCTCCTTTTTTACTTTTTCTTAGCAACTTGGCATCATCTGCGAACAAACTTACATAGCTATCCATTCCCTCCACCCTATCATTCATATAGACCACGAACATCACTGGTGCAGCACTGACCCTTGAGGACCTCCCATTATAACTCTGCACCTCGCTCGTTGTTGATCCTTTATCACTGTTCTCATCTCCCTAGCCTTCAAGTAATCTTTTATCCATTACAGCAAAGCACCTTTCACATCTATGTGTTCAAGTTTCCATATACTTGAGTGTGTGTGTGGTGCAAAGCTATCTTGATGTCTACAGGGATACATACGCCAAAAACTGTATCTATAGATCAATGCGAGTTAAGTTTTTTGGTCCTACATAGAGGTTATACAGGTATCGGCTATATCTTTGTCAGCCAGGCAATGTATCTGTCTGCTTAGTATCTGTTTACATAGTTCTCTTGTACTTATTCACCAATCTATCTTATCAAAATATTTATCAGTGTGTCCTTTCTGTATGCCTGCTCTGTTTTGTTCCATTCTATTTAATGCTTACTATACCCACGGAAGAGAGTTACATATAAGTATTTTGACATGGTGATAATGAATGATCCTGTGACAGTATTTTTCTTTTGAAATTATTGTGTACATTTTTTGGTTGAATGGAAGAAATTCACTAAGTAAAGATGCATCACTTGAAGTATTATATTGTAAAGATCTGGTATAATATTTATTACAATACAAAGCAAAAATCCCCCGCCTTCTCCCTGGACAATTTAACCTCCTTCCAACAAATCCACATCCTACATCTGATCTAACCATCCTGCTGTAACATTCCATTCTTTCCCCTTCCCTCACCGTTTCACTATTATTCTTTAACCCCTCCCCTTTTTATGCTTTGCCATAGTGCCATATGACCTCTGATGTCTGGCACATTCACCTTTTTGGCATTAAATCAATCACCGTTTCACTCTTTCTATATAACCCCTCCCCTTTATTATGCTTTGCCATATGACCTCTGATGTCTGGCACATTTCTCCCTTTTTAGCATTAATTCAATTCAATTCATCTCCTGCAACAGCACGTGACATGTTTGGGAAAGCCCTGGTGGTGGTAGGGGTATAGGGGGGAAAAAGGTCGTTCATGTACAGCGGACCTGTTCAGTTTCCTACGAATGTATTTCTCTGAGAGCTGAATGATTGTGATCCAGATGTACTTTTGAAGTTTTTGGAACCCAGTGAAAATAACCAAAGAAAATTATTTGTAAGGTGTGCCTTCATCTACTTTTTTAACTCTGTATTTGCATTTATTGCACGGATATGTGTGTGTTTGTTTAAAAAATGGCAGTACATTTTGTTCCATTTTGTTGTGTAGCAAACTGTAGTTCATTGATTACTTATCCTTATGAGTATGTTCACGTTAGTGGCATTAATCACAACACATGGCTTGCAGTTTGTCCTATCAGTTTTTTTTTTTTTTTTATTGAAAAATAGACAAACTATTAAGTTTCAGAGAATCCATTGTAAATTACTATGTAAATTAATGAAATCCTATGTTTGTGAGTATGTAACATGAGTGTGTGTTAGAATCATCATTTGGTCGAGCAGAATGGATGAGAGTGTAATTGCCTTGAGACAAAATATTTGACATTTAGGTGTTGTAGGATGTTACTTTTAGGTGTTGTTTTCTTTACATTTTGATGAATTTAATGAAAATCTACATATTTCTTTTAGTTTTTTTTTATTGAACATATTGTACATTTGTATATATTAGTTAATTATAATTATGTAGCGCTAAAATCTTGAAGCAGGTATTAAGAAGGCAGCCTCCCTTGTTCTTAGTTTGTATCAAGTTTACAGTATTTATCAGGGAACTGTAAAATACACTTTTATTACATACTCGAACCTTATATTCAGTACACAAGCATCACGCAGCCATGAATGTACACAGTAATATATTTAACCACAGAAGTAAAGGAAAAAGCACTGACTCTTAGATATATGTAGTATTATTGGAAACACAGCAGCCATGGGACTAATGGGTAGGCACATTTATAAGATGAGCTGCAGAGAATATACAGCATTTAGTGTTGATGCTTTCACACTTAGGTAAATACCACAGAGTTACAGACCTCTTACTATACTACACATACATACCTATCATGCATACCTATACATACTTATACATACATACCTATACTTACATAGGTCTTTAACTCTGTGGTAAATACTAATGGGGTGCAGTCAGTTCGTACACAATTTGTTTCGTACACCAAAAAAGTAGTTTCATAGTCTATATGAAACCATAGTCGTTTCGTACACTCCGCTCAGAGTTTAACTTGATTACTAGAATTACGAAACGACACCAGGTATATACGAAAAAACTCAAAATCTGTGTACGAAACTACTAATAAAACCTGGGTACGAAACTCGCTGTAACCATACTAATATGTAGCCTACCACAAGCACCAGCTGAAATATAGCTTGCAGCTTGCAGCTTGCAAGATTTGTCACCAGATTTCACCTATCAGTGCTATAGTATTCCTTATAGGCAACTCCACATATTGGCTGACTATGTAAATACCTTCAACCACATATTCTATTGAGTCTCCTGTAGAAGTATACATTCTTATATATTTAATTTCTAAGGATACCAGAAGAGCCTTTTTTCCAGTTGTATTCAAATCAAGAAGCAGTACAGTACTATATAGTCTTTCCAATGTATCAAGTCACTTTAGTCGCTTTAATTTCTACCCAATACCATTATAATTATATATATATAGGCATTATATATATACATTCCTAATCTCCCCCTATGGTGAGCAAACAACGCCTCCTTCATTACCAAAGAGGGGTGGGGGTGGAGGGGGGGACAAAACTACCTCTACTAATTGAGAGGGTGGTTGATGGATAATTTCCACAAGTGACTTGATAAAATGGAAAGACTATAGTGATTAGTAATGTCTGCAGAGGATGAAGCAGTCTGATAGTATTTCACACATGATGTCTAGGGAAAGATTTATGTTACCCTAAGAACCATTATATTTAAGTATATATTTATGATATGTATGATACTTTAAGAACCGTTATATTTATTTTGGAAAATGTTTTTATTGATTCTTTTTTCTTCCTTTTCCATGATGCTATAAAGTATATATTTGTGTAAATGTTTCCCGCGAAGGAAAGAAAATATTTAATGGTATAATTCTAGTATGTAAATGGATAAAACAAATTCGTAGCCTAATGGTGCCTGTAGTTGAAGTAAAAGTATGATTTCTCTTTATAGGTCCTGTATTTAATTGTTAATACATACAGGACCTATGAGTTATTGCAGCATTCTCTCTCCTCTCTCTCTCTCTCTCCTCTCTCTCTCTTCTCTCTCCTCCTCTCTCTCCTCTCTCTCTTCCCCCTCTCCCTCGTCTCTCTCCTCTCTCTCTCTCTCTCTCTCTCTCTCTCTCTCTCTTCTCTCTCTCTCTCTCTCTCTCTCTCTCTCTCTCTCTCTTCTCTCTCTCTCTCTCTCTCTCTCTCTTTTGTCTGACATTTCCGTTTGCTAATCTCTTCTCTCTCTCTCTCTCTCTCTCTCTCTCTCTCTCTCTCTCTCTCTCTCTCTCTCTCTCTCTCTCTCTTCTCTCTCTCTCTCTCTCTCTCTCTCTCTCTCTCTCTCTCTTTTGTCTGACACATTTTCCCGTTTTTGGCATTAAATCAATCAATCAATTTTTCTCTTCTCTCTCTCTCTCTCTCTCTCTCTCTCTCTCTCTCTCTCTCCTCTCTCTCTCTCTCTCTCCTCTCTCTCTCTCTCTCTCTCTCTCTCTCTCTCTCTCTCTCTCTCTCCTCTCTCTCTCTCTCTCTCTCTCTCTCCTCTCTCTCTCTCTCTCTCTCTCTCTCTCTCTCTCTCTCTCTCTCTCTCTCTCTCTCTCTCCCCCTATGTAGTGTTCTGCAATATTTTTTGGGGAGCAATACTATAGCCTACTATCAAATCCTACATGTATTAAGTTATGCCTAGTAGTATATAGTTGAATTTATTTGCCAAGATCAGTAATCTCCGCAATGAATGTGACCGTAGAGGATTGCTTGATTTGCTTCCATTACCCATCGCCTGACTGCCAATGTATGTACTCATTGATGTGAATGTGCTTAGTGGACAGGAGTCGCCTTCATGGACCAAACCTATATTAAATTGCTGAAAAGTTCATTGATTTTTACTGCAAACCGTAATCCAATGTTGCTTTCTACACATGCAGGGTTTCTGGAAGGTAGGCGAGGTTTTCTTTTAAATATTTTTCGCTCTTTTGTATGTTGAGACGAGCTAATTAGTGAACTGTGCCTGTTATAAAGGTGCTTAGATGTGTCACTGGTTTCTAAATGGGCTTATTTCGCTTGGTAAAAATAATAATTGCCAGTGTTATTTTTATGAGGCATTTGTACTCAGTCAACTTATATATCTTTTCATCTACTTAGGAAGGATAATTTAAACATTTAGAGTATATTTTGCATAAGTCAATGCACTAATAAAGTTAAAATATTAGCATGAATTAGCTACTCAATCACATATGTACCAATTCTCTTTTCAATCACATATGTACCAATTCTCTTCAATCACATACATACCAATTCTCTTCAATCACATATGTACCAATTCTCTTCAATCACATATGTACCAATTCTCTTCAATCACATATGTACCAATTCTCTTTTCAATCACATACGTACCAATTCTCTCTTCAATCACATATGTACCAATTCTCTTTTCAATCACATATGTACCAATTCTCTCTTCAATCACATATGTACCAATTCTCTTCAATCACATACATACCAATTCTGTTCAATCACATACATACCAATTCTCTTCAATCACATATGTAGGCCTACCAATTCTCTTCAATCACATATGTACCAATTCTCTTTTCAATCACATACATACCAATTCTCTTCAATCACATATGTACCAATTCTCTTCAATCACATATGTACCAATTCTCTTCAATCACATACGTACCAATTCTCTTCAATCACATATGTACCAATTCTCTTCAATCACATACGTACCAATTCTCTTTTCAATCACATATGTACCAATTCTCTTCAATCACATATGTACCAATTCTCTTTTCAATCACATATGTACCAATTCTCTTTTCAATCACATATGTACCAATTCTCTTTTCAATCACATACGTACCAATTCTCTTTTCAATCACATATGTACCAACTCTCTTTTCAATCACATATGTACCAATTCTCTTTTCAATCACATACGTACCAATTCTCTCTTCAATCACATATGTACCAATTCTCTTCAATCACATACGTACCAATTCTCTTTTCAATCACATATGTACCAATTCTCTTCAATCACATATGTACCAATTCTCTTTTCAATCACATATGTACCAATTCTCTTCAATCACATATGTACCAATTCTCTTTTCAATCACATATGTACCAATTCTCTTTTCAATCACATACGTACCAATTCTCTTTTCAATCACATATGTACCAACTCTCTTTTCAATCACATATGTACCAATTCTCTTTTCAATCACATACGTACCAATTCTCTTTTCAATCACATATGTACCAACTCTCTTTTCAATCACATATGTACCAATTCTCTTTTCAATCACATATGTACCAACTCTTTTCAATCACATATGTACCAATTCTCTTTTCAATCACATACGTACCAATTCTCTTTTCAATCACATATGTACCAACTCTCTTTTCAATCACATATGTACCAATTCTCTTTTCAATCACATATGTACCAACTCTCTTTTCAATCACATATGTACCAATTCTCTTTTCAATCACATACGTACCAATTCTCTCTTCAATCACATATGTACCAATTCTCTTCAATCACATACATACCAATTCTCTTCAATCACATATGTACCAATTCTCTTCAATCACATACGTACCAATTCTCTTTTCAATCACATATGTACCAATTCTCTTTTCAATCACATATGTACCAATTCTCTTTTCAATCACATATGTACCAATTCTCTTTTCAATCACATATGTACCAATTCTCTTTTCAATCACATATGTACCAATTCTCTTCAATCACATATGTACCAATTCTCTTTTCAATCACATATGTACCAATTCTCTCTTCAATCACATATGTACCAATTCTCTCTTCAATCACATATGTACCAATTCTCTCTTCAATCACATATGTACCAATTCTCTTTTCAATCACATATGTACCAATTCTCTTTTCAATCACATATGTACCAATTCTCTCTTCAATCACATATGTACCAATTCTCTCCAATCACATATGTACCAATTCTCTCTTCAATCACATACGTACCAATTCTCTTTTCAATCACATATGTACCAATTCTCTCTTCAATCACATATGTACCAATTCTCTTTTCAATCACATATGTACCAATTCTCTCTTCAATCACATATGTACCAATTCTCTCTTCAATCACATATGTACCAATTCTCTCTTCAATCACATATGTACCAATTCTCTTCAATCACATATGTACCAATTCTCTTTTCAATCACATACGTACCAATTCTCTTTTCAATCACATACGTACCAATTCTCTTTTCAATCACATATGTACCAATTCTCTTCAATCACATATGTACCAATTCTCTTCAATCACATATGTACCAATTCTCTTCAATCACATATGTACCAATTCTCTTCAATCACATACGTACCAATTCTCTTTTCAATCACATACGTACCAATTTTCTTTTCAATCACATATGTACCAATTCTCTTTTCAATCACATATGTACCAATTCTCTTTTCAATCACATATGTACCAATTCTCTTTTCAATCACATATGTACCAATTCTCTTTTCAATCACATACGTACCAATTCTCTTTTCAATCACATATGTACCAATTCTCTCTTCAATCACATACGTACCAATTCTCTTTTCAATCACATATGTACCAATTCTCTTTTCAATCACATACGTACCAATTCTCTTTTCAATCACATATGTACCAATTCTCTTCAATCACATACGTACCAATTCTCTTTTCAATCACATATGTACCAATTCTCTTTTCAATCACATACGTACCAATTCTCTTTTCAATCACATATGTACCAATTCTCTTTTCAATCACATACGTACCAATTCTCTTTTCAATCACATATGTACCAATTCTCTCTTCAATCACATACGTACCAATTCTCTCTTCAATCACATACGTACCAATTCTCTTCAATCACATATGTACCAATTCTCTTCAATCACATATGTACCAATTCTCTTCAATCACATATGTACCAATTCTCTTCAATCACATATGTACCAATTCTCTTCAATCATATATGTACCAATTCTCTTCAATCACATATGTACCAATTCTCTTTTCAATCACATATGTACCAATTCTCTTTTCAATCACATATGTACCAATTCTCTTCAATCACATACGTACCAATTCTCTTCAATCACATACGTACCAATTCTCTTCAATCACATACTTAGCAATTCTCTTTTCAAATTACAATAACACTCATTATCCCCATGCTTGCCCTGGTATACTGTACTACATTTTTTTACCATACTGTCTTCATGAACTTTTTAACTGTCATAATCATCTCTTCAGTAGTTTTTTTTACTCATACCCGACATTAAAACCATTCATTCTCTCCCTGTCCTTTTAAACCACATTCATTTCATTTCATTATTTTTTTTTATTTATTTATTTTTTACATTGAAGCCAAAAAAATGTACATTAGAGAGAGAGAGAGAGAGAGAGAGAGAGAAAACAAAAAATTGATTGATTGATTTAATGCCAAAAACGGGAAAATGTGTCAGACAAAAGAGAGAGAGAGAGAGAGAGAGAGAGAGAGAGAAATGCTGCAATAACTCATAGGTCCTGTATGTAGCATTTCAGTTCTCTATCATAAGAACATAAGAAAATAAGGAAGCTACAAGACATGATTATGAAGATACTCTCTCTTCCTTAACCCCTTCTTCAACACTACCTAACATGAATTACTGCCAACACAATGATCTTCCTACACTATAACAATATAGACTTACTTACTTATTAACCTTTCCTCCATGTTAACACCTTACTGTCTTTTCCCTTACCCCTTACCGTCAATAGTACTATAATCGCCACTGCACTAATGTCGCCAGGTGCCATATATTACGAATTTCTGCATCACTATAAATGTGTATGTTTCATTAAAGAGACATGCACAGTAGTTTATATTATGTACCCGTCTTCAGTGGCACATACAAGTCTGTAGTGATGCTAACATTAGTAATATTCGCCTGTAAAATACGCCTGGCGACATTAGTGCAGTGGCGACTATAGTGTTATTGACGGTGGTATTTCTTCTCCCTTAGGTATAAGAAAATAAGGAAGCTAGGTACAAGAACATAAGAAAATAAGGAAGCTACAAGAACATAAGAAAGAAAACAAGGAAGCTACAAGAACATAAGAACATAAGAAAATAAGGAAGCTACAAGAACATAAGAACATAAGAAAATAAGGAAGCTACAAGAACATAAGAACATAAGAAAATAAGGAAGCTACAAGAACATAAGAAAATAAGGAAGCTACAAGAACATAAGAACATAAGAAAATAAGGAAGCTACAAGAACATAAGAACATAAGAAATAAGGAGCTACAGAACATAGAATAAGGAAGCTACAAGAACATAAGAACATAAGAAAATAAGGAAGCTACAAGAACATAAGAAAATAAGGAAGCTACAAGAACATAAGAAAATAAGGAAGCTACAAGAACGTAAGAAAATAAGGAAGCTACAAGAACATAAGAACATTAGAAAATAAGGAAGCTACAAGAACATAAGAAAATAAGGAAGCTACAAGAACATAAGAAAATAAGGAAGCTACAAGAACATAAGAAAATAAGGAAGCTACAAGAACATAAGAAAATAAGGAAGCTACCGTAGATAACAGTGAAGTCGCCACCTGCAGTGATATGTCGCCAGGCGCCAAATATTACGAATTATAGCATCACTACTGATTTTTATGTGTCACTGAAGATGTTACACAGTAGTTTATATCATGACTGTATAATCTACCTTGTTTCAGCGTTGTTTTATGCTTTGTAGCTGCAAATATAACTGTTGCGCATTTTGCTTCTCACGTTTTTCTTCGCGCGATGACAGACCGTAGCTGATCACCTTTCGGGCGGCAGGACACAAAACTTGCCAGATCTTTCAAACTTGAATATAATTTGTTTTCACGTTGGCAGAGGAATTTTTATATATCCAAGCATCTTCCGAAGCTAATATATATAGAGACTTGTTTTACTTTACCTCTAATTTCCCTGAATTCCCCAGAGTGGCGACTCAACTGTAGGGTTAAAATACTAGCTGGCGACTTTACTGTAGTAGTTATAGTGAGGTCGCCACTCGGTTTTATTTTTGTAATTTGTTAATTTATAGCCCTAATATGACACAGATGAAGACACAAAATGACACAGACTTTCCAGATAGACCCTTCTAACTTTCCTGAAATCATGGATGTAGAAATGTAAGTATTAACGCCACCACACGTCTGTAAATAACAAAGAAACGTAGAACTGGCGACTTCACTGTTATCTACGGTAATATGACACAGATGAAGACACAAAATGACACAGACTTTCCAGATAACCCCTTCTAACTTTCCTGAAATTATGGATGTAGAAATGCAAGTATTAACGCCACCACACGTCTGTAAATAACAAAGAAACGTAGAACTGGTGATTTCACTGTTATCTACGGACAAGAACATAAGAAAATAAGGAAGCTACAAGAACATAAGAAAATAAGGAAGCTACAAGAACACATAAGAACATAAGGAAATAAGGAAGCTACAAGAACATAAGGAAATAAAGAAGCTACAAGAACACATAAGAACATAAGGAAGCTACAAGAACATAAGGAAATAAGGAAGCTACAAAAACATAAGATCTTCAAAACTATCTTTTTATCCTTTTTTTCTTTTTTTTCCCCCTGGAAGTTGCTTGTATTTCCCATGGAAGGAGTTGCCAGTTACCATAACATAGCATTCCATCTATTGAGGTCATGTCAATACCACGACCCCCTCGCCAGGTACAGATAGGAACACGACTCTGCAATGCTAAGTATTTGCAAACATGATAGATACGATAAGGGCAATACTATAATTCGTTAAAAGATATGTTCGATATTATGAAGTACGCGTGCGTCGGGGCGGCAAAATGTGTCCTACCGCCGCAGTAACTCATGGAACGTGGCAAAGGGAGGTAGTGCGTGTGTTTCCTAAGGACCTCATTGACTGCATTGAGTGTCCCATTGACTTAGAAGTGGTGGAAGCTCATCTATTTGTAGCTGGTTGACTATAAAGCAAAGCCAGTACTTCTAACCCACCGGAGACCCCTTGTGCTTCGCCGCGATGAGCGACATTGATGCAGGTGTGTATGAGTTGTGATTTGAGGATGTAGTTGTAGCTTCCTTATACCTTCCTTATGTTCTTATGCGTACAACAGTAGTACTGACATCTGAATAACACTCTTCTATTCTTTTTAACTTATGCACTACAGAGGACTGGCCTAGGGTACAAAATGAGAGTTTAGAAGTTTTTAAAATCTATTTCACCCTAGGCGAACGCTTACTTATGACGCTGAACTGAATGACAGTTGCTCCAGTTTGTAACTGTATTATTAATGTTATAGTAAAATTAAAGTAAAATATCTTCTCAACATCTCGATCTTTGATTCTGATACGTGATACGTGTGTGTGTGTGTGTGTGTGTGTGTGTGACATTATTATTTTTACGTTGAAAGTATTTTTCTGAGGTGAAATAACAGTATACGGTAACGGTAACGGTAACGGAGTATACCCGCCTCTAAAAAGTGAATTTGCTGTAAAATTATAATCAGATTACCAAAAAACACATCAAAATGTATCAAAAGAAACGTTCTATACAATCAGATTACCATAAAACACATCAAAATATATCAAAAGAAACGTTCTATACAATCAGATTGCCATAAAACACATCAAAATATATCAAAAGAAACGTTCTATACAATCAGATTGCCATAAAACACATCAAAATATATCAAAAGAAACGTTCTACAAATATCGGAATGCTGAGAACCGAGAATTTACCGTAGACGTTTAAATTGTAGAAAATACGTGTTATTAATCAGTATTCGTTTCATAGGTGACCTCAGGCACTATCAGACTAAGCACATTGTTGCGGGTTCTTAATTGCCTGTTGTTTTATATATTGCGGTGTGCAGCAGGGTACTAAAGGCCGTATAGCGCTATCAGGCTAACCACATTGTTGCGGGTTCTTATAGTTACACATTGTTTTATATATTGCGGTGTGCAGCAGGGTGGTATATATTATGAGCAGGGTCTTTCGGGGCTAATAAAAGACCCTGTATAGGAGTGCACCTGGCCCGTCGTAGCAAGGTTTACAGGGTACAACAGCTGGAAGGGTGTTCGGCAACCTTCTTCAATCGCGCGACCGTGGGATCGATATGGAAGGCCCGCGCTCATTGGTCCTCCCGGGTCAGGCGATGTTCCCCTCCCACTCACGGACCAATCACAGCGCAGCACCGTGTTTCAGCCCACAGTTTCCTTTTCCACTTTTTATAAACTCAATTCTGCGTTCACAACAATTCACATTAGCAGTGCACATGTTTTGGTGTAGTATATAGTACCCTTAGATGTTGCTATGACCTGAAGGGATGAGGTAGGGGCGACGACAATCCCAAACTAACATTATAAAAGCCACACTAATCTTTATCTCGCAAGAAAAGACGGTAAAAAAGCAGGAAAATATACGTAGAACGGTAAAAAAAATACACTACGTACGTACTGATTGAGCTGGACACAGGTAGTACATACATGGGTTGCGTTCAGTCATGTAAGAAATAGGTGAAGTAACTACCCATACTCATTATATTTCACCGAGTGAGCACTGCTGTGTAGAGATAGTACAGTACCTAATTCTTGCAGTTCAGTTATTGCAGATTCATAGCAAGGAAGCTAGAGAACGTTCTGTAGCCTCCTTGGTTCATAGGTAGTAATTACATGCAATGGTAGGTATCGATGTGGTGCGTCACTTGCACACCTCGTATCCTAACATGCATGGCTAAGAAAACTAGAAAAGTAGAAACCATGAAAACCAGTCTCTATTGCCTACGAATAGGACGAATCTTGTATCCTATCTATCCACTCCGCCCTCACACTATCCCCCGTTATAATGTAATGGATGTAAATAAAAAAAGTACCCCATATATAAAGGTATAACTGCATTCAAGCCCTTGGTCGGGTTAGTGGTGACAGGATTACTGGGAATCACTTATCCTACCAGTTGGCGGAAAAAAATGTTACAGGGGCTATGGCAGTCCAGTGGGCAGTGTCTACGTGTGTGTGTGAGTGCATCGACCCGCTATTTCCTACAACGATGCGATCTTGATGTTCATTGTGGGTTGAAACATGCAATCAAATTTATATGAATACATAATTTTATGCTGGTATGGGTGGGCGTGTGCCAACGTGTGGTGCATTGCCAATTAAGTATATTATTGCATCAACCATACGCTTGATTAGGAAGACATTATAATAATAATAATAATTATTTTATTATCGCTCGGAGGCATACAGACAAAAAAAAGCAACAACAACAAGACAAGGAGTTAATTTAAGTACTAGAGCAAAACAAAAAATACATAATATAGGCACATTAGGGGACATAGTATCAAAGTGCATATAGTACATAGGGTATAATTATATACATGGACACCTGTGCTATGGCTGTCTTGCGTACATAATACGTCTAACAACATAAATAAATATTATGTCATGTTATGTATATAATTATTAGGTGAAGATTTAGCAATATGCCTATTATTGATTTCTGTCAAATTCTAGTTGCATTGTTTTGTGCATGTTAAAAAAAAAAATCAATGACGCACTTGGCATTCGGACTCAAGTTTTTTTTTCATGCAGCCATTTCCTGTTTATTTAATGTAGGGCGCGTAGATATGGCTAAGCATTCAATAATGTTCTCGAGGGGCTGCACATGAGAGTAACCCCTTGAGACCCAGAACGTAATTTCCATTGTAATTTGGCGACCATTATAGACAATTTTAATTAATATAAGCAATATTTTATAGATATGACCTGCTTAGTATGCTTGTCCACTAGCTAATTTGGTATATTCAGTTGCTTTTCGTAATTTTATGGCTAACAACAGACAATTTTATATAGCATAAAAAAGATTTGGGCGTGAAGGGGTTAATTATATTTGTGGGTGTTTGTCTTGACTGGCATAAAGAAGAGGGATGAGCCCTTGAGGAGGAGGGGTGGGTGCGGGAGCGTGACGGGACGGGGGTGGGAGTCACTTGGAGCGCCACCACGCGGTCTGCCACTCCGACGACACCAGCAGCAGCTCCCGGCTTGGCTCCCCGCCTCCCCTGCCAGTAGTGCTGCTTTGCTCTCCCACTGTGGCTCGTTGTTGTGTCAGTGTGCATCAGTGTGCCTTTATTACGCCTTCACACGCGTGGGTGGCCGTAGGGCGATTGGTAGATACAGGCAAAGGTGTATTGAACAGCTTGTGCTCCGTAAAAGCTCTCAACACAGACCTTAAAGCTGGTGGAGCAAACTGGAACCGCTGGAGCCTGACGGTATGTGGTTGTGCTATGACAGCCCTCCATGTTCGAGGCGGTGGTGGTGGTGGTGATTAGTGTGCAGGCAGTGAACAGGCAGGCGTGTGTATCCACCACAATGAAGTAGGAGTGGGTGTACTGCAGTGAGGCAGTCGTCTGTGCTGTGACTATGAAGGAAGGAGTTAGTTCGGCATTTCCTTTTCCGTGTAGCCTATGTTCTGCTACATCCAACCACTCTCTCTTCAAGATTTGCTGATAAACTACCGGATTATGCTAACGTTACAAGACAATAGACATCACAGATAGATAGATTCACACGCCGCAGATCTATCTGAAGACTGATCAGCAGGAATCTATATCATGCAAATTAATGGTCTCATCGCCGTGACCTTGACCGTTTGAAAAGTAGTCGCCCTTTGTACACCTGTTTCCGCCACACGTGCGATGCTTGACTAGGGTGTAGAGGAGTCACGAATCAGGTGCACATCAGTTAGATTGCAATAGCCGAGAATAGAAGGTGGGCTTGCTGCCGCGAGGCCATCGTGTACCACCTGCCGCTGCTGTCCTGCCGCGCTGCCAGACGTACTCTCTAACTTCCGTTGCGCATGCAGGAGGTTAAGGAGGATGCGTGTGATAACATAAGAAAATCAGATACTAAGGAAGCTACAAGAGGCCGCGAGACCTACACGTGGTAGTCCCTATAACTAAAACTGATTCCAACCACTAAGACACACGTAGGAAAAGAAAAAGATAGAGAAAGAGGGAAAGAGAGATAGAGAAAGCATTTGAAGATCCAGAAAAGTGTGTAAGATAGAGAAATAAAGAGAGATAAAGCCTTTCAAGATGATATTGTGATGGTTCTTAGTAACTCATCGTAATTACGTTCTTTCTTCTAGACTTACTGGTTACTTTTTCAGGTCAGAAGCTTATTGTTGGTAAAAGCCCGGTTCTTATTTTCTTTTGATAACGAAGGAATACAGAGTTGTCTTAATTTTGTCCTCTTCTTAATTTTTGTCTTTTAATTTTGTCTTTTTCTTAATTTTTGTCTTTTAATTTTGTCTTTCTTAATTTTTGTTTTTTAATTTTGTCTTTTTCTTAATTTTTGTCTTTTAATTTTGTCTTTTTCTTAATTTTTGTCTTTTAATTTTGTCTTTTTCTTAATTTTTGTCTTTTTCTTAATTTTTGTCTTTTTCTTAATTTTTGTCTTTTAATTTTGTCTTTTTCTTAATTTTTGTCTTTTAATTTTGTCTTTTTCTTAATTTTTGTCTTTTCATTTTGTCTTTTTCTTAATTTTTGTCTTAATTTTGTCTTCTTAATTTTTGTCTTTTAATTTTGTCTTTTTCTTCATTTTTGTTTTTTTAATTTTGTCTTAATTTTGCTGGTATTTCCGTGTTGGGTCGGGGGCAAGCATAAAATAATTGAATTTATCAGTAAACACAATATTACTGGCTTCCATCAGAAGTGGGCGAGAGGAGGCGGATTACAGTGTATGGTTGCAATTGCCTATTAGTTGAAGGAAACTGTTAACTGTGAGATGGAGGGCGTGTGGAGTTTGCTGTATGCGTATATCCAGCTTATATCATTATTATGTCATGATGTTATGAATTCAGTTTACATTTTGTTCCATAATGCTCAGGAAATGACCTCTATTTCTTTGATGTGCGTCACAGCTTTGGCCTTAACCCCTTGAGACCCAGAACGTAATTCAAGAACATATTGGAATGTGTGTATCATTAGACGATTTTTATAGTGAATATTAGCAAAATTTTATAGATATGACCTGTTTAGTATCCTTGTCAAGTAACTAATTTGATATATTCAGTTACTTTTTCTTGATTTTATGGCTAACAACAGACGATTTTTTTTATAACAAAGGAAAAATTTCGGCGTGAAGGGGTTAAACATCAGCTATCTAGTCGGACGTCATGTCGTAACTGATGTTTGTTCAATGTTAATCCTATCGACTCGAGTTTCCTGCGGTGGCAATAAACCCGCCTGTCAATATGTGTGCTCGACCAATGTGTGTGTGTGTGTGTGTGTGTGTGTGTGCGTGTGTGTGTGTGTGTGTGTGTGTGTGTGTGTGTGTGTGTGTGTGTGTGTGTGTTCAGAGGAAATGAAGGTGTGATAGCCAGTACATTCACTATAGCTTTGAAGGTTCTCACGATACCATGTGTGTAACAGTGACATTCCTATTTAACCCCTTGAGACCCAGAACGTAATACTATCTTCATTGTAATTTATCTACCATAGATTTTTTTATGAAGTAAGCAATTATGTTATAATGACCTGTTATTGTAGCCTTGTGACTAACTCATTAGGTATATACCGTTTACTCTATCACATTTATGGCCTCGACACATACATTTTTTTAGCAAGGAAAGATCTTGGTGTGAAGGGTTATGATAGGCCAGTAGCGATAGTGGTCCTGCAATGGCCTTGGGAGTCTCGGAAAACGCGCCATAGGACACCATCCGTTCCTTGCGTCTCCCTCGTCCTCTGCCTTGCGTCCCTCCTCACCTGTTTGCCCACGCAGGTGTTGCCTGCTGACCGGCTTTGTAGGGGGGGGTGTGGGTAGGTGTGTGTGGTGTGTGTGGAGGCTTTGTGGGGTGGGGGGTGTGTGTGGAGGCTTTGTGGGGTGGGGTGGTGTGTGTAGGCTTGTGGGGTGGGGTGTGTGTGGAGGCTTGTGGGGGTGGTGGTGTGTTGGAGGCTTTGTGGGGGTGGGGTGTGTGGAGGTTTGTGGGGGTGGGGTGTGTGTGGAGGCTTTGTGGGGGGGGGGGGTGGTGGGGTGTGTGTGGAGGCTTTGTGGGGTGGGGGGGGTGTGGAGGCTTTGTGGGGGGCTGGGTGTGGGTGTTGTGTGAAGTGTGTGTGTGGGTGTGTGGAGGCTTGGTGGGGGGTGGTGGAGGCTTTGTGGGTGTGGGGGGTGTGGAGGCTTTGTGGGGCTGGGTGTGTGTGTGTGTAAGTGTGTGTGTGTGTGTGTGGAGGCTTTGTGGGGGTGGATGTAGGTGTGTGTGTGTGTGGGTGTATGATGCAAGCTTTACGTCTGTGGCATAACTGTGGCCTTGTTTTCATCAATTGTAGCCTTTCCGTCACTTCTCATTTTCTTTGTTTGTGCCGCTTACTCTTCTCCTGTGCTCTCGCATCAGTCTCAGCAAACTCTCTCTCTCTCTCTCTCTCTCTCTCTCTCTCTCCTCTCTCTCTCTCTCTCTCTCTCTCTCTCTCTCTCCTCTCTCTCCTCTCTTTTCTCTCCTTCTCTCTCCTCTCTCTCTCTCTTTTCTTCTCTCTCTCCTCTTCTCTCTCTCTCTCTCTCTCTCTATTCTCTTTCTCTCTCTCTCTCTCTCTCTCTCTCTCTCTCTCTCTCTCTCTCCTGTTCCTGATAGGGTTCGTGTGTTTGACCTTGAAATAAAGTTCATGTTTATCTTGATAGGTTTCTTCTTTCATCTTCCACACACTCCTGCCAGCATTTCTTGTGAATGGGTGTTGTCTTCTTTCTTGTTTCTGTGATGTGTGCTTCTTCTTCTTCTTTCTTGTGATGTGTTGTCTTCTTTCTTCTTTCTTCTTTCTTCTTCTGTATGTTCTTCTTCTTTCTTCTTCTTCTTTCTTGTGATGTGTGCTGTCTTCTTTCTTCTTTCTTCTTCTTGTGAATGTGTGTGTCTTCTTCTTCTCTCTTCTTGAATGTGTCTGTCTTCTTTCCTTTCTTGTGAATGTGTGTTTCCTTCTTTCTTCTTCTTGTGAATGTGTGCTTCCTTCTTCTTTCTTGTGATTGTGCTGTCTTTCTTCTTTCTTTTTCTGTGAATGTGTGCTGTCTTCTTCTTTCTTTCTTGTGAATGTGTGTTGTCTTCTTCTTTCTTGTGAATGTGTGCTGTCTTCTTTCTTTCTTGTGAATGTGTGCTGTCTTCTTTCTTTCTTGTGAATGTGTGTTGTCTTCTTTCTTTCTTGTGAATGTGTGTTGTCTTCTTTCTTGTGAATGTGTGCTGTCTTCTTTCTTTCTTGTGAATGTGTGTTGTCTTCTTTCTTTCTTTCTTGTGAATGTGTGTTGTCTTCTTTCTTTCTTGTGAATGTGTGTTCTTCTTTCTTTCTTGTGAATGTGTGCTGTCTTCTTTCTTTCTTGTGAATGTGTGTGTCTTCTTTCTTTCTTGTGAATGTGTGTTTCTTCTTTTTTTTTTTCTTGTGATAATGTGTGCTGTCCTTCTTTCTTTTTCTTGTGAATGTGTGTTGTCTTCTTTCTTTCTTGTGAATGTGTGTTGTCTTCTTTCTTTTCTTGTGAATGTGTGTTGTTCTTCTTCTTTCTGTGTGTTGTCTTCTTTCTTTTGTGAATGTGTGCTGTCTTCTTTCTTTCTTGTGAATTGTGTGCTGTCTTCTTTTCTTTCTTGTGAATGTGTGTCTGTCTTCTTTCTTTCTTGTGAATGTGTGTTGTCTTCTTTCTTTCTTGTGAATGTGTGCTGTCTTCTTTCTTTCTTGTGAATGTGTGCTGTTCTTCTTTTTGTGAATGTGTGTGTCTTCTTTCTTTTCTTTTGTGAATGTGTGTTGTCTTTTCTTTTGTGAATGTGTGTCTTCTTTCTTTCTTCTTGTGAATGTGTGTTGTCTTCTTTCTTTCTTTCTTGTGAATGTGTGCTGTCTTCTTTCTTTTTCTTGTCTGGAATGTGTGTTGTTCTTCCTTTCTCTTCCTTGTGAATGTGTGTTGTCTTCTTTCTTTCTTGTGATGTGTGCTTCTTCTTCTTCTTGTGAATGTGTGTTTCTTTCTTTTTTGTGAATGTGTGTTGTCCTTCTTCTTTCTTGTGAATGTGTGCTTGTCTTCTTTCTTTCTTTGATGTGTGTTCTTCTCTTCTTCTTGTGAATGTGTGTCTGTCTCTTTCTTTCTTGATGGGTTTCTTCTTTCTTTCTTGTGAATGTGTGTTGTCTTCTTTCTTCTTTCTTCTTTCTTGTGAATGTGTGCTGTCTTCTTTCTTCTTTCTTCTTTCTTGTGAATGTGTGCTGTCTTCTTTCTTCTTTCTTCTTTCTTGTGAATGTGTGCTGTCTTCTTTCTTTCTTCTTTCTTGTGAATGTGTGCTGTCTTCTTTCTTCTTTCTTGTGAATGTGTGCTGTCTTCTTTCTTCTTTCTTCTTTCTTGTGAATGTGTGCTGTCTTCTTTCTTTCTTTTTCTTGTGAATGTGTGCTGTCTTCTTCTTTTTCTTTAATGTGTCTGTCTCTTCTTTTCTTTCTTGTGAATGTGTGCTGTCTTCTTTCTTTCTTCTTTCTTGTGAATGTGTGCTGTCTTCTTTCTTCTTTCTTCTTTCTTGTGAATGTGTGCTGTCTTCTTTCTTCTTTCTTGTGAATGTGTGCTGTCTTCTTTCTTCTTTCTTGTGAATGTGTGGTGTCTTCTTTCTTGTTTCTTGTGAATGTGTGGTGTCTTCTTTCTTCTTTCTTGTGAATGTGTGGTGTCTTCTTTCTTGTTTCTTGTGAATGTGTGGTGTCTTCTTTCTTCTTTCTTCTTTCTTGTGAATGTGTGTTGTCTTCTTTCTTCTTTCTTGTGAATGTGTGTTGTCTTCTTTCTTCTTTCTTCTTTCTTGTGAATGTGTGCTGTCTTCTTTCTTCTTTCTTGTGAATGTGTGTTGTCTTCTTTCTTGTTTCTTCTTTCTTGTGAATGTGTGCTGTCTTCTTTCTTCTTTCTTCTTTCTTGTGAATGTGTGCTGTCTTCTTTCTTCTTTCTTCTTTCTTGTGAATGTGTGCTGTCTTCTTTCTTCTTTCTTGTGAATGTGTGCTGTCTTCTTTCTTCTTTCTTCTTTCTTGTGAATGTGTGCTGTCTTCTTTCTTCTTTCTTCTTTCATGTGAATGTGTGCTGTCTTCTTTCTTCTTTCATGTGAATGTGTGCTGTCTTCTTTCTTCTTTCTTGTGAATGTGTGCTGTCTTCTTTCTTCTGTCTTGTGAATGTGAATGTGTGGTGTCTTCTTTCTTCTGTCTTGTGAATGTGAATGTGTGGTGTCTTCTTTCTTCTGTCTTGTGAATGTGAATGTGTGCTGTCTTCTTTCTTCTGTCTTGTGAATGTGAATGTGTGGTGTCTTCTTTCTTCTGTCTTGTGAATGTGAATGTGTGGTGTCTTCTTTCTTCTTCCTTCTTTAGAATAGAAGGATGGGCGTTGCCTTACGAAATCAGCACATGCTTGGTGTTTGGTGTAGTCTGTACGCCGATGTCATTTGCTTCACAAGACTGAGAATCTTTTTATACTACACCAGTTAATGCACAGAAGGTATAATACAGTTATTAATCTTTTGACCTCTTTAGTGAAGGTTCAATTATTTGCTATAATGGCAAAAAAAAACAATTAACCAAAGCGAGATTTTATCAAGTATCGGTAGAAATGTAAGGTTAGAAATTGTTAAGTTAGAAATTGTTAAGGTTAGAAATGTAAGGTTAGAAATTGATAAGGTTAGAAATTGTTAAGGTTAGAAATTGATAAGGTTAGAAATTGGTAAGGTTAGAAATGGATAAGGTTAGAAATTGATGCCTCCGTTATCCCGGCTCCTCCAGTCAGTGACCTCGGCTGTGCAGGGGAAAAACCTACCAAACAGGCTTTATTTTTTCTTTCTTTCCTGCCACCCCCTTGTTAGGCGGCCCCCCCAGCCTTGCAGGAACCGGCAGACAGGTCACTCGCCGCACAGTGTAGGCAGGATACGGTGTGCCTTAGTATATTTAACCTTAGTATATTTATGATCTTAATTACTTTGCGGTGTGCGTCTACAATCCTACAGCCAGTCGTGGGTAGTGTGTGTGTGTGTGTGTGTGTGTGTGTGTGTGTATAGTGTTGGGATTCAATCAAACCAAGTGAAAAGTGCAGTGGTGGTCCCCTACCTACCGAAATGTGAAGTAACCTGGGATATGAATTACCCCTTCACGCCCAGATCTTTCCTTTGCTATAAAAAATCGTATGTTGTCGAGCCATAAAATCACGAAAAGTAACTGAATATACCAAATTAGTAAATCGACAAGGATACTAAACAGGTCATATCTATAAAATATTGCTTATATTCACTAAAAATCGTCTAATGGTACCCAAATTACAATGAAAATTACGTTCTGGGTCTCATTAAAAGCAGGAATCTTGTGTCAGCATACCGTATTCATCGCCGCAGCTTGTGTTGTGATATCGCGTTTGTTGTTGAAAATTCTTGGGTGTTTGAGTATTGAACTGAATAGAGGGATGGAGGCACTGGCGGGGTATTTATGAGTGTTTACCTTTGTTTTGAGCACCCTCGTGGGACGCCAATATCGATTACGTGCACTAGAGTAAACACGTGTAAAGAGGTGTGTAGGGTCTTTTAGAGAGAGAGAGGAGAGAGAGAGAGAGTGTCTTGGAGGGATCTTGGAGGTGTGTACAGAAGGCATGTAAAGAGAAACAGTAGAGAAGTAGAGTAAAGAGTGAACGTAAAGAGAGTAGAGTAAAGAGTGAACGTAAAGAGAGTAGAGTAAAGAGAAAGAGAACATGTACAGACGGCGCTCTAACTTCTAGGAAAATAAACTACTTTCATTCCATACAAAACGTCAGTAGTCGTATTAACCCCTTCACGCCCAGATCTTTCCATTAATATAATAAAATCGTCTGTTATTAGCCATTAAATTACGAAAGGTAGCTTAATAAACCAAATTAGTTAGTGGACAAGGATACTAAATAGGTCATATACCCCTTCACGCTCAGATCTTTCCATTAATATATAAAATCGTCTGTTATTAGCCATTAAATTACGAAAAGTAACTGAATACGCCAAATTTACTAGTGGACAAGAATACTAAACAGGTCATATCTATAAAATCTTGCTTTATATTCACAAAAATCGTGTAATGGTATACCCAAAGTACAATGGAAATTACGCTCTGGGCCTCAAGGGGTTAAACGTAGTAGTATAGCGGGACTACTGAAGACCCTGCACTCTTAGGAAAAAAGGGGAGGAAAAAGGTAGAAAAAGGGTATTTGTAGTGATGAAATACTGCTACCCTTTTTCTACCCTTACAAATACCCTTTCGGATCGACGCAAATATACCTTTTTCCAACCTTCTCGTCTAAAAAGGGTAGATAAAGGGTATTATCGGCAGCATCTACCCTCCAGCCTGGACATAGGGTTTAAAAAGGGTAGTGATGGTGCGATGTAACAATTCTACCCTTAATATACCCCTTATTTCTGAGTGTGTGGGCCGCACCGCAAGGGATGTTTACCGGTGTTGCCATGCACTCCCCTACCACAACACCTGAACCAGTGGAGAGCTGATGTAGCATAGATCATTAGCATAGCCTTCGTTTCTTGTGACCACGGAAGGACGAGACGTTTTGCATGCAGTGTTAACCCCTTGAGATCCAGAACGTAATTTCCATTGTTATTTGGCTACTATTAGACGATTTTTAGTGACTATAAGCAATATTTTATAGATGTGACCTGTTTAGTATCCTTGTCCACTAACTAATAGGGTATATTCAGTTACTTTTCGTAATTTTATGGCTAACAACGTACAATTTTTTTATAGCAAAGGAAAGATCTGGGCGTGAAGGGGTTAATATGTAAAATCGTCTGTTATTAGCCATTAAATTACGAGAAGTAGCTTAATATACCAAATTAGTTAGTCGACAAGGATACTAAACAGGTCATATCTATAAAATATTGCTTATATTCACTAAACATCATCTAATGTTACCCAAAATACAATGAAAATTACGTTCTGGGCGTCAAGGGGTTTAAGAGGGAGAGAATATGAGAGGCAGCAAATACCTCTCCCCGCCCTTTTTTTTTATCATCTCTTCCCCGTCTCTTTGTCCTTCGCCTTGAGAGGGTGTGGAGGAGAGGAGAGGGAGAGCGGGAGGTCAGAGATCCGCCGGTGTGCACGCAAGGGGGGAGCGAGGGAGGGAGGGAGGGAAGGGATGGTCGTAGGGAGGGAGGGAGCGAAGGGATGGTCGTAGGGAGGGAGGGAGGGAAGGAATGGTCGTAGGGAGGGAGGGAGGGAAGGGATGGTCGTAGGGAGGGAGGGAGGGAAGGGATGGTCGTAGGGAGGGAGGGAGGGAAGGGATGGTCGTAGGGAGGGTGGGAGGGAAGGGATGGTCGTAGGGAGGGAGGGAGGGAAGGGATGGTCGTAGGGAGGGTGGGCGAGAAGGGATGGTCGGAGGGTACATATTCATACGTAAACTTTGATGCTACAAGGACATCTTAGGAACAACAACAACAACAAAAACCACCATGGAATTAAAAGAATGCGTGCTATTTTTCTAACAGAAGTGCATTTTTTTCGAAGTGCATTTTTTTCGAAGTGCATTTTTTGGTGAAGTGCATTTTTTTAGAAGTGCATTTTTTTAGAAGTGCATTTTTTGGTGAAGTGCATTTTTTTAGAAGTGCATTTTTTTAGAAGTGCATTTTTTTAGAAGTGCATTTTTTTGTGAAGTGCATTTTTTGCATTTTTTCGAAGTGCATTTTTTTTTCGAAGTGCATTTTTTTCGAAGTGCATTTTTTTGTGAAGTGCATTTTTTTCGATGTGCATTTTTTCCGAAGTGCATTTTTTTCGATGTGCATTTTTTCCGAAGTGAATTTTTTTCGAAATGCATTTTTTTCGGAGTGAATTTTTTTCGAAGTGAATTTTTTTCGAAGTGAATTTTTTTCGAAGTGAATTTTTTTCGAAGTGAATTTTTTCGAAATGAATTTTTTTCGAAGTGAATTTTTTTACTAACGTGTTTTTATTCAACGCGTTAAAAAAATGCGTGATTATTTTGCTAACGTGCCTACCTACGAAATGTGAGAGTTTACGTAATGCAGCAAGAGGCAAACTGTGATTATAACGTTGTATAACACACTACAGTCACTACACGTTTTACACACTATACAACGTGACATACAAGATACATTATAGTGCAGTGACCTTCAGTGAAGCTTGCGTCTGCGAAAAGGTGTGGCCAGCAAGATGGTTATAAGTCGCCTCCTCATTGCTACTCTGTTCTCAGGATATAAAAACACTATATATAAGCTATACGTGAATAAGACATGAATGACTTATGGGAAGCCGCGTCCAAGGGCGTAGCGGGGGTGGGGGCGGCCATGGTGGGGAGCAAGAGTGTGTTGCGCGTGGCCACTGACGGACTGGATGATGTGGCGTCTTCAGCCCGTCTCGTGGGATCGGCAGCAGAGTCTACAGAGCAAGCCGTGCAACAAGCCAGAAGCGCCCTCTTCAACCTGTCCCTAGCGCTCCCGGCGGAAACTAAGCCAAAAAGTAAGGACCCCTGTTTGTGTACTAAGCCAAAAAGTAAGGACCCCTGTTTGTGTACTAAGCCAAAAAGTAAGGACCCCTGTTTGTGTACTAAGCCAAAAAGTAAGGACCCCTGTTTGTGTACTAAGCCAAAAAGTAAGGACCCCTGTTTGTGTACTAAGCCAAAAAGTAAGGACCCCTGTTTGTGTACTAAGCCAAAAAGTAAGGACCCCTGTTTGTGTACTAAGCCATAAAGTAAGGACCCCTGTTTGTGTACTAAGCCAAAAAGTAAGGACCCCTGTTTGTGTACTAAGCCAAAAAGTAAGGACCCCTGTTTGTGTACTAAGCCAAAAAGTAAGGACCCCTGTTTGTGTACTAAGCCATAAAGTAAGGACCCCTGTTTGTGTACTAAGCCATAAAGTAAGAACCCCTGTTTGTGTTTGTGTACCTAAAAAAGTGAAAAAAAAGAAGAGTCGCCGCACGTTAAGTTGGCGAAAATGAGACCCCTTCACTCCCCACTTCCGAACTCGCGGGATTGGCATGAGGTGTTGGGTGTTGGGTGAGAATGCCTTACTCCAAGTTCCGCCCTAAAGCCCCAACACCTCAGCCAATCTCAGACTTTGGGAAGGGGGGAGTGCATGAGGGGGGCCAATTTTCGCCAACTTAACGTGCGGCGACTCTAGGTGATGTTAACCCCTCAGCCCCAGCAAGGCATAGGAGCTGCCTTGACTGTGCACGGCATCCTAACACGCATCGAGTTTGTGTTGTTAGCTTGACATTCCTGGGTTTGTGCTTGTGTCGACCAGGAGTGTGTGTTCCAGTGGATATTAATTACACTTATACGTAATAACCCTAATTATCAATATGGCAGATGTGCTGAGAGTGAATCCACATTAAGCCTCAATGACATGTACGGGAGGATGGGAAGGTGGGTTTGGGCAAGATTAATAGACATACTACCTAGACACTACTAATAGACAGTTAGACACTACTATTAAATCCACTTTAAGCCTCAATGACATGTACGGAAGGATGGGAAGGTGGGTTTGGGCAAGATTAATAAACATACTATCTAGACACTACTAATAGACAGTTAGACACTACTATTAAAAGTCTATAGATCTTGGGTTTGGGTAGCTTTGCCACTCATCTCACCGACTGAGCTATGATCATGGTGACTGTCACTATACCAACGTCATTGCCACAGCCACTGCGTATGTCTGTCTGTCTGTTTGTTTGTCTGGTTGGGCCATGAAAAAAGAGCGAAGAGGCCGGTTTTTATTATTTTGCTTTTTTTGTTTTTTTTACATCACAAGGACTGACTAAGGGCAAACAAAAAAGAAGAGGTAGGAAAACGCCCGCTTCGTTGCCAATCCCTGTAAAGAAAGACAGTAAGAGAATAAAGAAAGGGGGGGGGGACAATTTATAGTCTATTTTTTTTAACAAGGCGAAAATTCCATTCTATCTTAAGGTCTCATGCCTAAGATTGTGCCTGCATTTATCTGATAATAGGGTTAACGATGATAAAATACAGCTGTGATTTTGAAGAAGCATAGTATTCATTTCTCTTGGCATCAAATATCAGTCAGTAAGCAGCAAGGGGTCAGGATTTTTTTGCCTCGTTAAAAGAAAAACAGAGTATAGTTCGGTCATTCGGTTGTGGTCATTAGACATCTTGTACGCCACATGTCTGTCAATAACTTGTACTTTACTGTTTGTTGAGGAAACACTTCATCTATACGTCCTTCAATTACGTCAAGTTAACCTCTTTACCAGCATTGTCTTGTCAGGGTCTCTTTTCCTGTTTGTTTCCAGGATCAGACAAAAAATCAAGCAGTTAAGTTTTTTTTTTTTTTTTTTTGTACATTTGAATTTTTTTTGTATCTTTCTGATTTTTTTATTTCCTATTTTTTTGTTTTATTTTATTATTATTATTATTTCTTATATTTTTTTTATATTTATTTTATTCAATTTTATATTTTTTTATTACTATTATTTGTATTATTATTTTTTTTTATATACTTTTTTTTACT
>JACEEZ010013998.1:227500-230000 GCA_016584305.1 Chionoecetes opilio
CAGCTTCCCGTATAGAAGCATAGAAGCCTGGAACAACCTTGATACAAAAGTGATTAATGCAAGAAGTATTCAGGACTTCAAAGGCAAGCTGGATAATAGTAGATTTGGAGACGGGACAGTATACGAGCATGGCATTTTTCCTGTATGTTACAACTAGGTAAATACACACACACACACAGACACACACACACACACACACAGACACACACACACACAGACACACACACACACACACACACACACACACACACACACACACACACAGAGACACACACACAGACACACACACACACACACACACACACACACACACACACACACACACACACACACACACACAGACACACACAGACACACACACACACAGACACACACACACACACACACACACACACACACACACACACACACACACACACACACACCCCACACACGACACACACACACACACACACACACACACACACACACACACACACACACACACACACACACCACACACACACACACACGAGACACACAGACACACAGACACACACCACAACACACACACACACACACACACACACACACACACACACACACACACACACACACACACACACACACACACACACACACACACACACACACACACACACACACCGTCCAATACTTTTTACCCTCAACCCCTTCCTCTGATCTTTTTTGCTTTTTTCCCCTACTCCTTGCCCCATCCCTCCCTTCTTTCCTTTCCTCCATCCTGTTCCTTTTAACCCCTCGAGGCCCACAACGGAATTCCCATTGTAATTTGCCTACCATTAGACATTTTTTGACCTGTTTAGAATTCTTGTCGACTAACTAATTTGGTATTTTCAGTTACTTTTCTTAATTTTATGGCTAACAATAGACAATTTTTTATAGTAAAGGAAAGATCTGGGCGTGAAGGGGTTAAAACAACTAATAAATGATCTATTCGTATCTATTTTACAGTATAGCAATTTATTTTGATCCTTTTAACGTCCCTCCCAGTCACCTTCTCTCTCTCCTCTCTCCTCTCTCTCCTCTCTTCCTCTTTCCTCTCTCGCCTCTCTCTCCTCTCTTCCTCTTTCCTCTCTCCACTATCTTTCTTCCATCCCTCTTTCCCCTCTGCTATATGTATCTTTTCCATGACCTTCCCTTATCTGTTTTCCCCTTCAAGTTTCACCTCCTCTTTCCTCGCCTTCCCCCCCCCCCCCTTTCATAACGTGTGCAGTTGTGCAACATTAGGCGCCACAGAAAGGCTTCACACACTCCTGTTGAGGTTTCTCGCTTGTGACGCAACACACACACACACACACACACATGCACACACACACACACACACACACACACACACACACACACACACACACACACACACACACACACACACACACACACACACACAACACACCAGTAGCTATGGAGACGGGGCCATACGATTGTAGCTCAGGCCCTGTAAAATACAACTAGTTGAACACACACACACACACACACACACACACACACACACACACACACACACACACACACACACACACACACACACACACACACACACACATATACATGGATTTTTTTTCGGTAATAATTTTTGTTCGTTCATTTGAATTAATTTAGTTCGTTTAATTAGTGAAATAATTGTTTGTGTGCAGTAAACGAGCTTTGAACTATTAATCCGTAAAACATGTAATCAATTTGTAAAGCATGAAAAGTTTACATCTATTACACTTGTAACTGTTTGCCAAAATGTTATTATTTTTATTTAAGATGTTATTGAAATGGTATATGCGTGTAATGGGTAAACAGGAGACTTTACTACACTCTTTACTAGACTCCTTATATTCTTCTTTCACATGTTTGTTTTTCCTCTGTGATCCCTTGTGCTCCTCTTCAACATAGCCAGTCATGTAGACAAGAGCGAAATATATAAAAAAAAAAAAAGACAGACAGAGAGGGAGACAGACAGATAGATAGAGAGAGATACGGAGATATATGAGACAAATAGACAGATAGAGGGAGAGAGAGAAACAAAGATAAACAGACAGATAGAGAGACAGACGGAGAGATAAACAGACAGACAGAGAGACAAACAGATGGAGATAAAAAAAAGACAAAACCGTAATATCAAATAAGGAGAAGGAAATATAGTGTTGACGGTCAGCATCTTATTTACATAATTATAAGAACATAAGAAAATAAGGAAGCTACAAGAGGCCGCGAGACCTACACGAGGTATACTTCCTGTTATTTAACACTACCTATATCCACCTCTCTTCCCCATCCATGAATTTATCCAGACTCCTTTTAAAGACCCCAATAGACTCCGCATTGACCACCTGTCTACTGAGTCCATTCCAATCATTCACCACCCTATTTGTGAACCAGTTTATCCCTATTTCCTTTTTTAAATTACGCTTTTCCAGCTTGAATCCGTTACTTTTTGTTCTACCATACTTACTAGCCATAAGAACTTTTCCTACATCGCCTTTATTGTATC
>JACEEZ010013998.1:232500-240000 GCA_016584305.1 Chionoecetes opilio
TCTCACGCAGTTCTCCCCCTCAGGCATGTTGGAGGAGTATGCCCCCGTGATGGGCGGCGTGGTGGCGGCGGCGGCGGTGGTGGCGGCGACCTACTACCTCACGCGCCCCCCCTCCGTGCCCCCCATGGTCGACCTCAACGCCCAGAGCCACTTGATCAAGGAGGTAAGGAGTGAGAGAGAGAGAGAGAGAGAGAGAGAGAGAGAGAGAGAGAGAGAGAGAGAGAGAGAGAGAGAGAGAGAGAGAGAGAGAGAGAGAGAGAGAGAGAGTTGCATGACGATCCCTGGGGTCTCTTTGATGTTGGAAGGTCGAGTGTTGTGCTTTCATATGACTCAAACTTTCATACGACTCAAAACTGTTGCTTTCATATGACTCAAACTTTCACACATGACTCAAAATGTTACTTGTGTTCGCCCCTTCCCTTCGAAAAACGGCTGTGTATAATAGTTGTCTGAGGTTTGTGGTAGTGAACAAAAGTGATATGTACTGTGGTAAGGATGTGGTATAGTGTGGCGATGGGCTGTATAAGATGTGGCTGTGTTGCTACATTAGGGTGTGGCGTGGTGTGGCAAGGGTGTGGCGTGGTGTGGCAAGGGTGTGGCGTGGTGTGGCAAGGGTGTGGCGTGGTGTGGCAAGGGTGTGCGTGGTGTGGCAGGGTGTGGCAAGGGTGTGGCGTGGTGTGGCAAGGGTGTGGCGTGGTGTGGCAAGGGTGTGGCGTGGTGTGGCAAGGGTGTGGCGTGGTGTGGCAAGGGTGTGGCGTGGTGTGGCAAGGGTGTGACGTGGTGTGGCATGGTGTGGCGTGGTGTGGCAAGGGTGTGGCGTGGTATGGCAAGGGTGTGGCGTGGTGTGGCAAGGGTGTGGCGTGGTGTGGCGTGGTGTGGCAAGGTGTTGGCGTGGTATCGCAAGGGTGTGGCGTGGTGTGGCAAGGGTGTGGCGTGGTGTGGCATGGTGTGGCGTGGTGTGGCAAGGGTGTGGCGTGGTATGGCAAGGGTGTGGCGTGGTGTGGCAAGGGTGTGGCGTGGTGTGGCAAGGGTGTGGCGTGGTGTGGCAAGGGTGTGGCGTGGTGTGGCAAGGGTGTGTGGTATGACAAGGGTGGATCAGTAATGTCATGGTGGTGGTAGTTGTTTGAGGTTTGTGGTAGTGAATTGTAATGTTATAGGATGTGGTAAGGATATGGTTGATCTGAGTTGATTGCATAGGGTGTGGCGTAGTGTGGCAAGGGATCACACACACACACACACACACACACACACACACACACACACACACACACACACACACACACACACACACACACACACACACACACACACACACACTGAGCCTGACCGGATGATGGTATCTCAGTATCACAAGTAACGTAATAAGGGTAAGTTTCCCCTTATGAAATAGAAACTGATAGTGAATCCTGCATGAACCAGCGACGGTGAGGCACGGTCGCCCACCATCTTACTAGTCACACAAAATATGAAAAGAAAAACATGTATATTAGTCCACTACCGTCAATAACACTATAATCGCCACTGCACTAATTTCGCCAGACGCCATATATTACGAATTTTAGTATCACTTCAGACTTGTATGTGCCACTGAGGAGGTATGCAGAGTAGTTGATATTATGTAGCTGTCTTCAGTGGCACATACAAGTCTGTAGTGATGCTAAAATTTGTAATATATGGCGCCTGGCGAAATTAATACAGTGGCGACTATAGTGTTATCTACGGTACATGTCTGGATGCTGTTATAAACTTGCCAAACACGTGCAGTGCAGATTTGTACCTGATTATCAACATTTACTGCCTTGACATATGTACCTTGTAAGCCATCTGTATGATTACTAACTGTTTAAATGAAAAAAACTAAAAAATATAAAAAAATTGCTCGTTTACTACATCACGTAAGTCCAACAAGTAGTTTCCACAATAAGTTTTTTGCACTGTCTTCTGGGGCAGGTGAACGAACGGCAATAACACAGGTGTTACGTGCGGTGTGTACCAAGCCAGCCAGGTAGACTTGCCAGGCGTCATCCACGTGTACTATAAAAGTGGCAGCACTTATTGTAACTGTAACAAAAATAAGTGCCCCAGGATCTTTCGTCTTCCTCACTGTTATTGCTAAACTCTGACTCAAACTTTCATATGACTCAAAAACGTGGCTTTCATATGACTAAAAAATGTGGCTTTCATATGACTCAAACTTTCATATGACTCAAACTTTCATATGACTAAAAAATGTGGCTTTCATATAACTCAAACTTTCATATGACTCAAACTTTCATATGACTAAAAAATGTGGCTTTCATATGACTCAAACTTTCACATGACTCAAAAATGTGGCTTTCATATGACTGACACTTACACATGACTCAAAAATGTTGCTTTCATATGACTCAAACTTTCACATGACTCAAAATATTACTTGTTATCGCACCTTATTATTTGCCTTCATGTTTTTGTTGTTGTTCCCTGCATAGCACCGCAGGCTCTTAGGGGGGGGACGTCAGACCACCCCAGGAGCTAAATTGGTGTCTTGCGGTCGAGTTCCTTCACCTTTAAGGAGCCATGAGAGAGAGAGAGAGAGAGAGAGAGAGAGAGAGAGAGAGAGAGAGAGAGAGAGAGAGATGTGATCGTATTTTTTTCCAGAATTCTTACATTTTCCCGCATTCTTCAGAGACAAATTGTGTGCGTGGTTTATTCTCAGTAAATCTGTGTGTGTGTGTGTGTGTGTGTGTGTGTGTGTGTGTGTGTGTGTTGTGTGTGGCTTTCATGTGGTCGCTTCCGGAAACCGAGGCAAAACCCGTTCGTCAACACACACACACACACACACACACACACACACACACACACACACACACACACACACACACCACACACACACACACACACACACACACACACACACACACACACAGCAGGTTTTATTCGTAAGTGATTTAACTCGGTTTTATTCGGCGTGTTTTAAGAATCACTAGTGTCACTTTGCCTGTAGCCTGTACCATAAACCTCCCATTATAAAGTTAGTAAAAAATATCGACACCAATATTTTAATAACAACATTTTTTTTCCCCTTCTATTAATAACAACAAAACTTTTTCCCTTTTATTAAGAAGCTTTTATTTTGTGTGCAGGTACCGTGTTTAGTCTCCTTCCCTGCCCTCCACCTCCTATAGTCTCCTTCCCTGCCCTCCACCCCCCATAGTCTCCTTCCCTGCCCTCCACCCCCCATAGTCTCCTTCCCTGCCCTCCACCCCCCATAGTCTCCTTCCCTGCCCTCCACCCCCCATAGTCTTCCTTGAATAGTCGAACACGGCAGCCCTGATAGAGAACAACAGAGTAGGTAGCGACTAGCGTGTGCAATCGATAGGCCTGTCCGGATTTTTCTTAGCGTGGTTTAATGCCATAAATAAAATACAGTGACTTGTATTTCAATCACATTTAGGACAGAATAATAGGTAACACACACACACACACACACACACGCACACACACGCACACACACGCACACACACACACACACACACACACACACACACACACACACACACACACACACACACACACACACACAAACACAAACACACACACTACACACACACACACACACCGTACTCCGTAGTGTAATGGTAGCACGCTCGGTTCACACCCGAGAAGTCCCCGGGTTCGATCCCCGGGCGGAGCGGAACATATGGGCTGGTTTCTAAAACCCCGCCCCTTCCACCCAGCAGTAAATGGGTGCCGGGTGTCAGCCGGTGTTTTGTGACCCCCTCCCGTGGTGGTGGCTTCGGGCCTACACTACCATCTAATGATGAATGATAAAAATGTTGATATGGAGACGGGGCCATACGAGCGTTGCTCTGGCCCTGTAAAATACAACTAGATGAATACACACACACACACACGAAATATGCGAGTAAAGAAATAGCTAAGCCTGCCTTAAGTATACATTTTCCTCTACACCTGAAAGAACACGGGAGGTTGGACAGACTTCAGTGTACCGCTATTGGCGTAACGCAGCCACAACCAAGGTAAATGCGTTACCTATAATTACCTTGGCCACAACGCTCACTGTCAGGGGCCTCGTTTTGTCTTCAAACGTGGGGCAAAAATCAATCAATCAGCAAAATCAATCTTATGAGCACTGTATGGGAGGTCCGGGTAGTGAAACCCCCCGGCCGCCGGTGCAGCATTTTTGTAATGTGAGGGTAAATGTATGCACAATGCAAGCACAACATTTTATTGAAAAATACTTTAGAGCTGAGACTATTTTTCAATCCTTGTTTACTAAAAGTTTAGCTGAAAACCATTCCATGGAAAAATTATAGGGTTACTTTCAACGTTGAAAGTGGGGGGGGACATGATACCATGTCCCCCCTACTCCAAAATGGTGGGGGACATGTCCCGCTGTCCCCCACCCAAACGAGGCCCATGCTCACTATTGTCAGTATGTTGTGACGGAGGCCAGCAGGCGTAACACAACACTCCCTCCTGTGTCATACTGGAGGCGTTGTTAGGATGTCAGGATGCCTGGAAGAGTTATAGCTTGGAGGGTCTTCCGATAGAGGGAGGGTTATTTCCTACGCAGACAAAGATTCCGAGACAGAAGAACTAACTGGTTGTGTCCTATATCACGTGTTTGTGTATTAGGATACATACATTGATCATTGATAGTGTAAAATCAGTAATTAGTCTAATCTCTTTGTGCGGCAAGGGTCAGTTGGTCACAGCTGGGTCATGTACCTCAGTGTACGGCGCCCCCAGGTGGTGGGGGGGACGCGGACCACCCGGGGCTCGGGGCGACAGGTGGCCGCTGTTGATTCTATACAGGGGAACATCGCCTCCGCAGAGGGGCCGCGGCGCCCTCTTAGTCCTTGAGTCAGACCAAAAGTAATGCTCCGGCGGGGGGAGTAATTCTCATTATGATTTTCCATTAGACCAATGTCTCAAGTGTCAGAAAAGGTGTGATGGACATCTATAACGGTAGCTTAGTGCCGATGGTACCACTCTTTTGAAACCACCCAGCTCGAAAATTCCCATTTGGTGGGGTAGCATTGTTGCAAGTGTATCTGTACTTCGATACTAGCTATCGATGGTGCGGTTGACGACTAAATATACGTTCCAATGGTTACCGTCTAAATAAAAATTAATATAAGCATTTTGTTATTAGATTAATTATTATAAAAATCAATTATCGAGAAAAAAATCATATATTTTTCAATATTTTTATTTTTAACTTGTACTTTTTGTGTAGGGGGGAAACAACACTGGTATGATTTTTCCAAATTATTGCATTGGTGCTACAAACCGTTTATCTAGTCGTATAAAAATAACTCACAAGTCAACATATCATCCACCGAGACAACGGTTTACAACAATTATGTAAAGAGGCTAAAAGACTTATGCCCTCCGCTGGAATTACTATTCTGACGATAACGCAAGTAGGAATGTCGGTACGGAGAGGATTTTAACAACCATACGATTCTATAAGCAGGCGGAATTGTTACATGGAATCTGCACTTTGGTGTTGCATCTTGGATTTCAAATGGCCGCATTAATATTAATTATTTCATTACTAGAGTTTGGAAAGACGTAATGGAGCCTCGATTTTAACACCATAAACTCTGTATATTCCTATAAGCAAGAGCGGAGGTATCAGTCGAACAGTCATGTTTAGTCAAATACACCGGTATGATCTTTCCAAATATATACATTTTGCTAAACCTTTTTCTGTCATAAAGATTTTCAGGCATTTTTGGCCTGCATTATAATAGAGGACACATAATGCTTACAATATCAGTGCACACAAGGTAATCATCAGAGTCGCATCCAGAGCATTGGCATCCTGAGCCACGATAGCATCATCCTGCACCATGTTGGAGCTCCTTCAGCTTACACACAACAGTGCCCTTCAAACCCATTCAGTATCAGGATCAATCTGACGGTCGACAACGTCCTTCTGCATGTGCATGAGATGAATTCAGACGACATCTGAGTCTGGTAGACCCGCCATCCATCGGATTTTGAGCGAACCGCCATCAATCGAGTTTCCCAGCCCTTTCCTGCTGAGTGGTGCTTGGACGTCCTGGCGAGGTTTTTCAAGGCTGCGTCGCCAATAGCCGCCTGATATTTGCCCTAAACGTATGCGCATCAAGGATCTTCACAAGGCGCATTGTCCAGATTCGATCTGGCCCTTCTTTGCCACAGAACTGTGATAACGGATTGAATTAGCACCGACGGATCTCGTTTCCTGGCGAACAGCTGACACTTGAAGGCGCTTAATGCTATTGGTGAGACGTTCTGTTTGGTACATTCCAGGAAGGATCCCAGATCTGTGAATGCTTGAAGATACAATTCATCGCTTGCCAAGCTTCAAGCCTTTTTCTTTCGCTTGGCTAGCCAGAGACTAACATGTCACCCCGCTCCATGCATAAGCCCTGCAATGCACTGCAAACTCCAACCCCAGTACCGCAGCCAACTTTCCGAACGTCAATCATCCTGACTCGAAACCTTTGTTCCTCGTCTATAAGACGGACTAGTCGATGGTTCGCTGGATGAAGACTGATGATCAACGTCGGTGTCATCTGCCACTAAGATGATCGTCTTGTAGTCGGTAGCGGCGTGCTTTGCGTGGAGAAACTATAACGCGTGTCTGCTTCCTCGTGCTACATTCGATGATTCACCAACTTCCCCAACAGGAATGTAACAACTAGACGTCTTCAATAGCATTCAGGCCTTCACGTGTCAGCTTGTAACGCCGGAACCGAAGATCGTCGGTGCTTAATTCACAACTCCGTTATCACTGTTCTGTGGCAAAGAAGGCCAATCGAATCTGGCAATTGCCGCCTTGTGAAGACTCCTTGATGCAGCATACGCTTAGGGCCAACTATCAGTCGGCTATCTGGCGACGCGAGCCTTGAAAACCTGCCAGACGTCCCAGCCCCTTCAGCAGGACCTGGTCTGGGAACTCGATGATGGCGGTTTCGCGGCTCAAAATCCGATGGATGGCGGTTCTACCATCTCAGATGTCGTCTTGAATCTCAATCTATGCCAAAAAATGTCAGAAAGGACGTTTCGACCGTCAGATTGCTCCTAGCATACTTGAATGGTGTTGAAGTGCACTGTTGTGTGTAAGCTGCAGGGATGCTCCAACATGTGCAGATGATGCTATCGTGGCTCAGTGCTAATGACCTCTGAGGGCGAACTCGATGATTAACTTTGTGTGCACTGTATATTGTCTAGCCTATGTTGTTCTTCTATTATAATGCAACGTGCAGCCCCATGTGCCTGAACATCTGTATAGACGATAAACGGTTTTAACAAAAATGTATAATATTGGGAAGATCATACCGTGTTATTTGACTACAACATGACATGTTCAATGATACCTCCGCTTGCTATTAGAATATACATCGTATGGGTGTTAAAATTCAGCTCCATACGTCCTTCCAAACTCTAGTATGATAATTACTATAATTGTCGGCCATTTTGAAATCCAGAGTCCACCAA
>JACEEZ010013998.1:245000-252500 GCA_016584305.1 Chionoecetes opilio
CTAAAAAAGGAAAAAACTTGCTGTAAAGCTGCGTTCTAAAAAAAAAAAAAAAAAAAAATGATACTCACCATTTTCATTTCTCTCGAAGCTCATGTTTTTTTTTTTGTGTTCTCATCTCCACCTCCACCTCTCCTATTTTCTCCTCTATTTGTCTTATAGAATGCTGCCAACCATCACAACCTCACACTCACGCCTTCCCTCACAGTTGTTGCCACCTGACAACCATCTTTAAACAGCACTAGGTGACTTACATAAAAAGGGCGCGAAAGAGGAAGTGATTGATTGATTTAATGCCAAAAAAAGGGAAAATGTGCCAGAAAGGGGGAGTGTTAAGCCTCTAACCTCTTCTCTCTCTCTCTCTCCTCTCCTCTCTCTCTTCTCTCTCTCCCCATCCTCTCTCCATCTCTCTCTCTCTCTCTCTCTCTGAAGTAATTGATTGATTTAATGCAAAAAAGGAAATGTGCCAGGAAGGGAGAAGTGATATAAGCCTCTAACCTCTTCTCTCTCTCTCTCTCTCTCTCTCTCTCTGTCTAACTCTCTCTCATCTCTCTCTCTCTCCTCTTCTCTCTCATCTCTCTCTCTCTCTCTCTCTCTGAAGTGATTGATTGATTTAATGCCAAAAAAAGGGAAAATGTGCCAAAAAGGGAGTGATACAACCTCTCTCTCTCTCTCTCTCTCTCTCTCTCTCTTCTCTCTCTCTCTCCTCTCTCTCTCTCTCTCCTCTCCTCTCTCTCTCCTCTCTCTCTCTCTCTCTCTCTCTCCTCTCTTCTCTCTCTCTCTCTCTCTGAAGTGATTGATTGATTTAATGCCAAAAAAAGGGAAATGTGCCAGAAAGGGGAATGATATAAGCTCCTCCAACCTCTTATCTCCTCTCTCTCTCTCTCTCTCTCTCTCTCTCTTTTCTCTCTCTCCTCTCTCTCCTCTCTTCTCTCTCTCTCTCTCTCTCTCTCTCCTCTCTCTCCTCTCTCTCGTCTCTCTCTCTCATCTCTCTCTCATCTCTCTCTCTCTCTCTCTCTCTCTCTCTCTCTCTCTCTCTCTCTGCGCTGTAACACATTTCATCTCTACCAACGTGTTTCTTTTCTTCTTCACTTTTTTTGTTGCTGTAAATTTCGACGCAACTTTATCACTCTCTGAATCTGAAGGTTTAACACAACGCCTCGCCCAGTTTATTTTTTATTTTTTTATTTTTATATATATAGTATTTGTAGTACACCCAACAGCTAACGTAAATAAAAAAGAAATGAAAACGATAGCCACATAGATTAAATGAAACCCTGAACGAAAATTATGGTATTATTCCAGATGGACACAGAATTCACTTTGGTGGACGAATCAATTTTTTCCTGGTGAGTTTTGATGTGTTTTGGATTTATCTGCTAACCGTTTCTGTCGCAAATCACTTTTTTATTATTTGCATTTTTTATACTTTTTATATTTTTTAGGTAAAGGGTACGTTAGGTTAGGTTAGGTTTGATTAGGTTAGGTTAGGTTAGGTATAGGTTAGGTTAGGTATAGGTTTGGTTAGGTTAGGTTAGGTTAGGTTAGGTTAGGTAAAGGTTTGGTGAGGTTAGGTTAGGTTTGGTGAGGTTAGGTTAGGTTAGGTTAGGTTAGGTTAGGTTAGGTAAAGGTTTGGTGAGGTTAGGTTAGGTTTGGTGAGGTTTGGTTAGGTTAGGTTAGGTTAGGTAAAGGTTTGGTGAGGTTAGGTTAGGTTTGGTGAGGTTTGGTTTAGGTTAGGTTAGGTTAGGTAAAGGTTTGGTGAGGTAAGGTTAGGTTTGGTGAGGTTAGGTTAGGTGAGGTTTACGGGCTCTTAGTTAGCCCGTGTGCTCCCCCTAAAAAGGGAGCACAATAGAAAACAACAACAGGTAAGGTTAGGTGAGGTTAGGTTAGGTTAGGTTAGGTGAGGTTCAATTTGTCTTTTTGTCATTTCTGTTGAAAAAAAAAAAAATTTGATTCGCGACAGAAACGGTCAGCAGATTAATTCAAAACACATCAAAACTTACCAGAAAAAAATAGTTTCCTCCACTAAAGGAAATTCAGTGTTCATCTGGAAATTGACCGAAAACCTGAAACAATACGTGTGTGGTGGCGAATACATACATACGTCTTTGCTCCTTTGTCCATCACTTTTTTATCTTTTTTTTGCCTCCGTAGGTAATTTTGTACAACTACAGTGTATCAAGAAAGCTGTAATAGGCTGAGAAGTATTGCGCATAGCACTATTTTAGCCGCACTACCCATACTATTTAGAATGCTTTGCGAAATAAAAGAATAGATTTTCATGCTGGGAGTCAAAACAAGTCGAGGAGGCTGTGTAACGTAACTATACTCTTCCTGGCGCCTTGTCTCCTCCTCCCCCTCCCCCTCCCCCTCCTCCTCCCCCTCCCCCTCCTCCTCCTCCTCCTCCTCCTCCTTGTCTCCTCCTCCTCCTCCTCCCTCCTCCTCCTCCTCCTCCTTGTCTCCTCCTCCTCCTCCTCCTCCTCCTCCTCCTCCTCCTCCTCCTCCTCCTCCTCCTCCTGTCTCCTCCTCCTCCTCCTCCTCCTCCTCCTCCTCCTCCTCCTCCTCCTCCTCCTCCTCCTCCTCCTTGTCTCCTCCTCTCCTCCTCCTCCTCCTCCTCCTCCTCCTCCTCCTCCTCCTCCTCCTTCCTCCCCCCTCCTCCTCTCCCTCCTCCTCCTCCTCCTCCTCTGTCCTCCTCCTCCTCGTCCTCCTCCTCGTCCTCCTCCTCCTCCTTCTCTCCTCCTCTTCCTCCTCCTCCTCCTCCTCCTCCTCCTCCTCCTCCTCCTCCTCCTCCTCCTCCTCCTCCTCCTCCTCCTCCTCCTATTTGGACCAGTAGCCTCCTGGTGTCTGTTATTCCTATGTATTTCTCCTCCTCCTCCTCCTCCTCCTCCTCCTCCTTTACTTTCTTATTTAGCCTTCTACTTTCCTATCCTTTCTCTCTTATTATCTAGTTAGTGTAGTGTAGTTAAATCAAACAGCCATGTAAGGACTTAATGGTCTGTTGCTGTTTGTGTTTCCTTTGTATTCCTTTGTATTCCTCCTCCTCCTCGTGCCATACCCGTGTCCCCATAGACGTCTATCTTGAGGATGGCCAACCACTGGGGACCACGGGAAGTGTTTTCTATTTAAAGCCTCGAGCAGTGTCGTGGTGTCGCGCAAAAGACTTGTCGGGGAAGAAGAAGAGCTGTGATAAATTTCAGGAAAGTCAAAACCCCACCGGAGGGCCGCCAGCTTGCCACGCCCACCACAGCACACTGGGCTTAAAGGGTCACTGCCACACGCGTTTAGGTCATGTATTAAGCCTTTAGAGTCGTCTTGTGTGTGTGTGTGTGTGTGTGTGTTGTGTGTGTGTGTGTGTGTGTTACAGTCAAGGGGATGTTGCCTGTCTGTGGGGATTGTCATATTTTTTTCTTTTATATTTATGCCTATAGTGCCTGTAGGGCCGTAGGCAGTGACCTCCAGGGCTCGGATGGTAGGCTCTGGAGGTTCACTTGAGAGCTGTGATGGTTGGTCCTCGCCCGTGGTGGCGCAGGCAGGATTTTTATAGTGACGCCTGTGATTAGAGGTTCATGCCGCCCTCCCTGTGTCCTCCGATGCACTCCCAATCGAAGGTAGAGTTAATGGGCAGGGCATGTGGGTGTTCTTAGGCCACTCGACGGTGCAGAAATATTTTAAGTGGATTTATGGGTCTCACTCGGGATCGAACTCTGGTCTTCGAGAACGCCACTCGGTGACGCTAACCACTCTGCTACCGCCTCCCCAATGAACTACCTTCGGCGTATACTGAAGACTAAATAATTCACAAACACAAAACAAATTAATATTTTGACGTGTTTCCCTTGCTTTTTTTTTTATCTCCTTATTTTAATTGATACGTTATGGGGTGTTAGATTAGTGGTCGTATTTCTAGTTCTAGTTGTGACTATGACGTGTTTTACCGAGGCCACCGAGATGAGATCTTTTCTCGGTGGCCCCGGTTTTACGCCATGAAAGGATAGAGAGTAAAACATTTGACAGCGGTGAAGAGCAAAGACAAGAGGAGGAAGGAAGGAGAGGAAGCATTCTGGCAAGTGAATAAGTGTGTGTGTGTGTGTGTGTGTGTGTGTGTGTGTGTGTGTGTGTGTGTGTGTGTGTGTGTGTGTGTGGCTTGCCAGGTAAATATTTAGCAAGCAAGTCAGAAAAGAGAGAGAGAGAGAGAGAGAGAGAGAGAGAGAGAGAGAGAGAGAGAGAGAGAGAGAGAGAGAGAGAGAGAGAGAGAGAGAGAGAGAGAGAGAGAGAGAGAGAGAGAGAGAGAGAGAGAGAGAGAGAGAGAGAGAGAGAGAGAGGAATCTGCTACACACATTCCACATATCTCACATTATTTTTTCTCACCTTGTAAGCAGAAGTGACGAGGAAGTGAGAGTAGGGAGAGTAATAACAGCTGGAGGAGGAGGAGGAGGAGGGAAGTCTGAGTGATGATGAGTAGAAGCAAGAAGAGGAGGAGGAGGATTACATAGGATTACATAGGAGTAACAGACACCAGGAGACCTATTGGTCCATGACGAGGGTATCTGCTTAAACTACATACTACTAACTATCAACTACTTGTAAGAAAACAGTTGGAAAATGATACCATGTCCCTAAAAGATAGGAACATGGAAGTTTCGTAGTGCAGAAAGATAGGGTATGAAATATACTAACTACAACTACCACTACCACTACAACTAATCGATCCGGGGGACTAAATATGAATTTCGCAAGGCACTATCAATACCCATTTACTTTACAGTGCGCGTCAAGCCTGTTTTTAAATGTAGTTATTGTGCTGGCTTCGACAACATTTGCTGGTAACTTGTTCCATCGCTCAACGACTCTCACATTGAAATAATTTTTATGGAGATCAGTGATGCAACGTTGACCGTTTAGTTTTAAACCATTATTTCTTGTTGTCACTTGAGTTGAAAGCTCGAATAGGTTCTCTTGATTAATGACATCAAATCCTTTTAGGATCTTAAAGGTTTCTATCAAGTCCCCACGGATTCTACGATCCTTTAAGGAAAACACATTAAGTTTCTGCAGTCTCTCTTCATAAGATGAATTTCGCAGAGATGGAATTTGTTTGGTTGCTCTTCTTTGCACTGATTCCAATTTTGCTTGGTCTTTTACGAAACAGGGCGACCAGAATTGAACGGCATATTCCAAGTGCGGCCTAACCAAGGACGTGTATAATTGTGTCATTACCTTCGGAGTTTTGTGTTCAAAGTTGCGTTTAATAAAGCCCAACATCATATTCGCCTTTTTACTGGCAGCTAGGCAATGAGGAGGAGGAGGAGGAGGAGGAGGAGGAGGAGGAGGAGGAGGAGGAGGAGGAGGAGGAGGAGGAGGAGGAGGAGGAGGGAAGTCTGAGTGATGATGAGTAGAAGCAAGAAGAGGAGGAGGAGGAGGAGGAGGAGGAGGAGGAGGAGGAGGAGAGGAGAGGAGGAGGAGGAGGAGAGAGAGGAGGAGGAGGAGGAGGAGGGAAGTCTGAGTGATGATGAGTAGAAGCAAGAAGAGGAGGAGGAGGAGGAGGAAGAGGAAGGGAAAGAAGGTGTGAGGAATATAATTTAATGAGTGTAGAATTAGTAAAGTTGAGGTTGATAGTTGTAGTGTCCTTGTAAGTGTTGGAAGACGATGATGGAGGTTGAGGAAAGGGAGAGGAAAGGGTGGAAGGGGTAAAGGGGTGAGGCTGAGGGAGAGGGGAGTAAGGGGGAATAGAGGGAGGGGAGGGGAATTAGGTGGGAACAGGAAAGTAGATAGAAATGTGATGAGACAGGATAGAACTGAAGGAAGGCAATAAGAAAATAAGGAAAAGGTGTGTGTGTGTGTGTGTGTGTGTGTGTGTGTGTGTGTGTGTGTGTGTGTGTGTGTGTGTGTGTGTGTGTGTGTGTGTGTGTGTGTGTGTGTGTGATCAATACCGGGTCGCACAAGAAGCCGTAGCAGAGCGCGTCGCAGCCTCACACGTGTGGCAGGTAGACGTGAGGTGAGGTTTTGTGTAGGGCTGAGCAGAGTACCAATAGACAGTTCTTAGTTATAATAGATTATTACTTATAGGTATAATTCGTATAATAGGCAGAGCTGGGCACAAAATACATTGAATGTATTTAAATACTATATACTAAATACATGGGAGAAATGTATTTAAATACTAAATACTAAATACATTTTACGAATGTATTTAAATACTAAATACTAAATACATCAATTGTATTTAAATACATTTTAATTACACACAAATTTTAACATGTCCTAAAAAATGGATTTCCTTAGGATTTCCTTAGATTTGGGGTTTCCTTAGAAATTTCCTTCTCAGGCCTAAATTTCCTAAAAATAAGGAAATTTCCTTGAAAGTGGAAACACTGGTTCACTGTAACATCGGCGTTGCCAGATAGTTGGGCGGGTTTATGGCCAAATTAACTGATAAAAAAGTATTAATATTTTTTTATTATGAGTATTTAAATACAATGTATTTAAATACTCATAAATGTATTTAAATACTGTATTTAAATACGTGACAACCAATGTATTTATAAATACAGTTCTAAATACACAAATGTATTTAAATACGTATTTAAATACAAATGTATTTAAATACTGCCCAGCTCTGATAAAAGGTAGGTATAATAGGTAGTTCTTAGTTACTTTGGGACTGAGGAAGGAGGGAGGGGGGGGGGAGGGGCATAATACATGGCTGTAGGGATGGGTTATAATGCATGTATGTATGCAAGTGATAAGAGTAATAGTATGAGATCAAGGTACTCATACTCAGAAATCCTGTCTTTTCACCTAAGCATTGTCAAGAGAGAGAGAGAGAAGAGAGAGAAAGAGAGAGAGAGAGAGAGAGAGAGAGAGAGAGAGAGAGAGAGAGAGAGAGAGAGAGAGAGAGAGAGAGAGAGAGAGAGAGAGAGAGAGAGAGAGAGAGAGAGATGTGTGTGTGTAAACGGGGATGAAAGTGAAAGAGGAAAGGCTTGGAAACCGTGATGGAGGGCTATACGGTGCGAGGAAGTATCAGAAGGGAGGGAATGGGACTACAATGCCGCCTCTCCCCTCCCCTCCCACGTCACCTATCCCTTCCCCTCCCATCCCATCCCACGTATCTCCCTCCCACGTCACCTCTCCCCTCCCACGTCACCCCTCCCCTCCCTTCCCCTCCCCTCCCCTCCCCTCCCTCCCGTCCCTCGTCACCTCTCCCTTCCCCTCCCCTCCCACGTCACCTCCCCTCCCTTCCCCTCCCATCCCCTCCCCTTCCCTCCCACGTCACCTCTCCCCTCCCCTTCACTCCCACGTCACCTTTCCCCTCCCCTCCTCTCCCCTCCCATGTCCTCTCCCCTCCCTCCCCTCCCCTCCCTCCCCTCCCTCGTCACCCCTCCCCTCCCTCCCCTCCCCTCACGTCCCCTTGGCCTTCAGGGGACGTATCTTCCCTCCCATGGCGCACTCCTGCATAATCCTCACACACTGCCACGCCAAAAACTGACCACATCAACTCAACAT
>JACEEZ010013998.1:257500-267500 GCA_016584305.1 Chionoecetes opilio
CATAAATAGACATGATTAGGTGGCGAGAGGATTCATCATGTTAAGGAAGTCAAGGATCATGACGGAGAGGCGAGATAGGGAGTGAAGGGAGACTTGATTGGTAGGGTGGTGTGGTGCAGGGGGGTAAAGAAGGGGTTAAAGGGGGTTGGGGGTTGCAGGGGGGTAAAGAAGTCTGGTCATTGCCACCCGATAGTTAGTGTTCTCAGGGTTGGCGTCACCCATAGTCTTTTTTTTTTTAGCGAGGCAAAAATTCCATTCGCTCTTAAGGTCTCATGCTTAAAATTATGCCTGTGTTTACCTGATGAAAAAAATGATGATATGGTTAACTATGATAAAATACAGCTGTAATTAAGAAGAATCATAGTATTCCCTTCTCCTGCCATCAAATATCAGTCAGTAAGCAGCAAGGAGTCAGGATTTTTCACCTCGTTAAAAAAACCAGAGTATAGTTAGTAGACATTCCTTGCCTCAACTTATCTTTGCTTGAGGAGGTCAGTGATTGGCTGGCACAGATGAGAGTTAATAATAATGATAATGATAATGATGATGATAATAATAGTTATATTTCGCCAAAAGGCATAGACAGTTAAAAAAAAAAAAATTATAATACACATAATATACATACGTAGAAGGAAATAAACTTGTACTAATACAATATACTGGTAATGGATATGTACTGGTAAATATACTGGTAATGGATATGTACTGGTAAATATACTGGTAATGGATATGTACTGGTAAATATACTGGTAATGGATATGTACTGGTAAATATACTGGTAATGGATATGTACTGGTAAATATACTGGTAATGGATATGTAGGTAATATATGTATGATAGTCTGTAATATCTGTATGGCTTGTACTGGTAAATATAAGTAATGGATTTACTGGTAAATTACTGTAATGGATATACTGTAAATACTGGTAATGGATATGTACTGGTAAATATACTGGTAACAATAATACTGGTTAATGAATGGCCAGTCACCCGCCACACCGCTGACCTGTCATGTCACTAATTGTCACGCATGTCAAACCTGGGAACTCGTGAGCCTAGGATATAGTTTTGTTCTTTCTTTCCTTAAATTAAGTAAATGTTTGAAATTTCATCATAAGCTTAATCCTTTTGAGCAATGTTCATTCTGTAAACATTCACTTCAAGAAAGCACACCCAGCGGCCTCATCCCTTCCCCCCCTCTTCTTTCTTTACATTAATTATTAAGTCTGTGTTTGTAATTTCATCTTAACCTTTTTTTATTACCTTTTGAGCAATGTTAATTCAGTAAACATTAACTTCAAGAAACAACATCCAGCTGCCTCATCCCTTCTAACCCTAACCCTAACTAACTAACCCTAACTTCTAACCCTATATATAACCGTGCCACCAGGTATTACAAGCAACTCATTTCCACACAAACTGCTCCACGCCACTATTTTTCCCCCATCCTGTGGCGCGGAAAGAGAGAATACGGGTCGAGTGTTTAGGGCAACATTTTGGTGGCAGGGATAGGCGGTGAGGGCATCGAGGCACCTGTGTCCATCGTGTTGTGGCCACTAAAATGAGGCGACAGGAGTGCACGTTACAACCAACACTTAACCCCTTCACGCCCAGATCTTTCCTTTGCTATAAAAAATTGTATGTTGTCGAGTCATAAAATTACGAAAAGTAACTGAATATACCAAATTTGTTAGTCTGCAAGGATACTAAACAGGTTATATCTACAAAACATTGCATATATTAACTAAAAATCGTCTAATGGTATCCAAATTACAATGGAAATTACGTTCTGGGTCTCAAGGGCTTAATTAAAGCTTGAGTCTGAAACAAGCATTGGTTCACCGAGGCAAATAAAGGAAATAGGAAAGTGTTTGTCCTGATGGTGTTAAGACTAAAACAGAAAATACATGGAGATAAAACTAAGCTTCTACTACCTCCCACGTCGCTCCTCTCTCTCTCTCTCTCTCTCTCTCTCTCTCTCTCTCTCTCTCTCTCTCTCTCTCTCTCTCTCTCTCTCTCTCTCTCTCGACATTTAGCATTAACCTTATGTCGCCTCCTGTCATTCCCTCCACGTGTGTTGATCTTGCTATCATAACTCGCCCCCCCCCCCCCCCCCCCCCCCCTCTCTCTCTCTCTCTCTCTCTCTCTCTCTCTCTCTCTCTCTCTCTCTCTCTCTCTCTCTCTCTCTCTCTCTCTCTCTCTCTCTCTCTCTCTCCCCCCCCCCAAGGTCCACGTGGCCTTCGGGTCTCGTGGAAGTGATTTTTTTTTTTTAATAAGAGTTGAATATTTTGTCTTTTTTTTTTTTTACTTTATTTTATTACTGGCAGCTCGAATTTTTTTTTTTTTGGGGGGGGGAGTGTGGTTTGATCACGGGACGGGGGGCGCAATGTGGCAATGGAGGGGTTGTAGGGGAGGAAGTTGGGGGTAGGAGTATGTACAGACAGACATATTTTAAACCCATCCTCTACCTTGCCTTAAAACAACTAATAAATTATCTATTCGTATCTATTTTACAGTACCTATAGCAATTTTTTTCATCTATTTGGATTATCTATATATCATTTATTATCGACTTGGTATCAGAAAATCTTTATGCGGTAGATTGAGGCAGGTAAATCGAGGCAGGTAGATTGAGGCAGGTAGATTGAGGCAGGTAGATCGAGACAGGTAGATCGAGACAGGTAGATCGAGGCAGGCAGATTGAGGCAGGTAGATCGAGACAGGTAGATTGAGGCAGGTAGATTGAGGCAGGTAGATCGAGACAGGTAGATCGAGACAGGTAGATTGAGGCAGGCAGATTGAGGCAGGTAGATTGAGGCAGGTAGATTGAGGCAGGCAGATTGAGGCAGGCAGATTGAGGCAGGCAGATTGAGGCAGGCAGATTGAGGCAGGCAGATTGAGGCAGGCAGATTGAGGCAGGTGGATTACGGTAGGTCGACTCGTGCCAGACCGCTCATCGTGCCAACCTCACGTGCTTCTCCTCTGCCCCCCCCCCCTCACAACCCCCCCTCCTCCTTCACCCCCCCCCCCCCCCTCACCTGTCCCGTCCCGTCTCTTCACCTTCCTCATATCCGTCACTCAACACACCTTACGTAATATCACCTGTCCTTCTCTTCCTCTTTCTCCTTCTCTTCCTCCTTCTCTATTTCGTTATTTTGCTTTTCACTTTCCCTTTCTTTCCTTTATTACTGTCTCACCTCCCTCCTCATCTATAATATAGTAACATAGTCCCCTCATTTTTAATATAATAACATATTATAATATAGGGAGCTTTAAAAGGAGGCTAGATAAATTCATGGATGAGGATGAAAGGTGGATGTAGGTATAATGTTAAGTAACAAGAACTACCTCGTGTAGGTCCCCCAACCTCTTGTAGCTTCCTTATTTTCTTATGTTCTTATGTAAGAGTAACAAACACCACTCAAAGGCGACGCCCACGCAGCCAGGAAACAGCATTAATAAGATAGTAGCCAAAGACGATTATCGAGAACTAGGCTGGCGGGCAATGGATCTATCAACCTGGCCAACCCTCCGAGGCCAGGCTTTTTATCTACTATCAGACAAATTATGGGGCTATATTTTCCCTGTGTGTGTGTGTGTGTGTGTGTATGTGTGTGTGTGTGTGTGTGTGTGTGTGTGTGTGTGTGTGTGTGTGTGTGTGTGTGTGTGTGTAAAAAAAAACCCAGAGTATATACAGTACGTGCTTTTTTTCATTGATTTTCATACGATGGTCCACAATTGCCTCGCATGCCAGAGGGGAGGATACTTTCTTGAACCTTTCTTTTCTGGCTGGAGAAGGCTTGGATCTCGGTCAGGAAAGTGTGTGTGTGTGTGTGTGTGATAACGAGTGGCTGCGTGGTTAGGGGGGGGCATGGTTGGGTGGGGCCAGTATACGTCCCCCCCCCCCCCCCTCCGTGCCAGCGTGTGATGCCTCGCGTGCCAACCTAGCGGCGTCAGGGTCGTGCTCGTCATGTCCATAATGAGACGACCAAGGACGCAGGCATGACATCAGTAACCACCCCCACCGCCCACAAGCAAGACACATGCCGTCCATTATACACCCCTTGTCTTTATACCTTATCCTTACCACCCTTTATATTAATTATACAGTCTTATAACACATCATATTCAACATTATTTTATGTTCTTATGTTCTTGTATATCTACTCGACACAGCCTCCAAGATATCCTCTCATACCTGACATGGTGCATGTTCAAACTGGAAAAGCGTGGATAAAAAAAAATAGGGAGAAACTGGTTCACAAATAGGGTGGTCAATAATTGGAATGGATAGTTAAGGTCAACGCAACCAGTCGAGTGTACGCGGTTATTCTTGTATGTGTCCGCGCGGAGCAACGGATTGCAAAAAAAATATTGAATACGTATAGCCCAATATAACCACCACCACTGCCACCCTCACCCACCACCAAGTTGGCACTACGATCCTTCTCTCCCTGCTCATCCTTCTGCTCCTTTCCCACAAGCGAGTGACAGACGTGTACAGGGATGAGACAGCACCTAATTACGCGTGGCAGGTGGGAGTGACGGGCGGGAAAAGGTGTGCGTGTGGTGCGGCAAGGTTACGAGGTTCCCGGGAAGGTGTAGAGGCTGGGTTGGGGTGGGGATGTGTATAGGAGTGTGGACTGAGTATACATTGAAGGTTGGTGTGTAGGACTGTAGGTGGTTGTGTTGAGAGTTTATGTCCACGTGTTGAAGGTCTGTGTACCCACGTGTGTACCCACGTGTTGGTTTTATGGTTAGTGGGACCCGAGTGGAAGATTGACAGAGGTGAGAATAGATGAGACAGGTAGGTAGACAGAAACATTCAAGGAGGCGCAGTGAGGGAATCAGGGAAGCATATTACCGTTCTCTATGCGAGTACGTGGTTTCTGAGTGAAGACGCTTGGCTGTAGCTCCGAAACTAACCATAGGAACTTCTCGAAAATACCCTCATTGTGATTCCCACACAAAGTAATAGAAGTCTTAACAGGAAAATCTAACTTACCCTATCCGTAACTTAACGTAACCTAACCCAACGTGTTCAAGAGTAAACGCCACATACTCTTCCAGAAAACGGGAATATGCAGCAGGGAAGGCAGGGGTGTTGTGGCGTTGTGTTGTGGCGTTCATAAATGTTGGCAACCACGAGATGAGACTAAAATCTCCCAAGGTCTAGCGGATAAAAAAAAAGAGAATATTATTATTATTATTATTATTATTATTATTATTATTATTATTATTATTATTATTATTATTATCTATTATCTATCTACTACTACTATACCTCTACTACTCTACTACACTACTACTACTACTACTACTACTACTACTACTACTACTACTACTACTCTACTACTACTACTACTACTACTACACTACTAACTACTACTACTACTACTACCTCTACTACTACTACTACTACTACTACTACTACTACTACTACTACTACTACTACTACTACTACTACTACTACTACTACTACTACTACTACTACTACTACTACTACTACTACTACTACTACTACTACTACTACTACTACTACTACTACTACTACTACTACTACTACTAAATACTACCACTGCCACTACCACTACCACTACTACCACTTCTACTAACAATACAATATACATATAACTATACAATGCAAGTAATCTTCAAAGCTCAGTTATTATATTTCCACTTCAGTCATATCAAAAATAGAAACATCAATTTTTATCGTAAGCAAAACTATAATCTTTTTTTTTAACGAGGCAAAAAATCCTGCCCCCTTGCTGCTTACTGACTGATATTTGATGCCAGAAGGGAATACTACGCTCCTTAGAACTTAATTTCAGTTGTATTTTATTGTAGTTAACCATATTATCAGGGAAACATAGGCATCATTTTAAGCATGAGACCTTAAGATAGAGTGGAATTTTCGCCTTGTAAAAAAAATGGATTATATTAGAAATTCCAAAAAAGTATCATCTTCATAACAACCTTTTCATTCTTTACATTTCACCCGTGTTTCCTTTCGCTTCCATCACTATTTATATTTATATTTGTATTATTATTATTATTATTATTATTATTATTATTATTATTATTATTATTATTTATTTTTTTTTTTTTTTTTTTTTCTTTTTCTTTTCTACGTTGGAGCCTATAGCGCCTGTAGGCTATTATTTCCTTGAAGTTTCAGATGGTTGGCCTTGCACATTCTGAAGGGCTAAGAAAAGTAGAGCTATCAGGGTTATTTTAGGATTATTAGGGTTATTAGTAGCGTTATTTTAGTAGTTAGTTAGGGATGAAGGGTAATAAAAGTATTCTCAAAGTAAAGTATTCTGAAGAGCTAAGAAAAGTAGGGCTATTAGGGTTATTTTAGGGTTATTAGGATTATTTTAGGGTTATGAGTAGGGTTATTTTAGGGTTATTAGAGTTATTAGTAGGGTTATTTTAGGGTTATTAGGGTTATTAGTAGAGTTATTTTAGGGTTATTAGGGTTATTAGTAGGGTTATTAGGGTTATTAGTAGGGTTATTAGGGTTATTAGTAGGGTTATTTTAGGGTTATTAGTAGAGTTATTTTAGGGTTATTAGGGTTATTAGTAGGGTTATTAGGGTTATTAGGGTTATTAGTAGGGGTATAAGGAGGATTATTTTAGGGTTATTAGGGTTATTTTAGTAGTTAGTTAGGGCTGAAGGGCTAAGTAAAAGTATTCTAAAAGTAAATTATTCTGCAGGGCTAAGTAAAAGTATTCTAAAAGTAAATTATTCTGCAGGGCTAAGTAAAAGTATTCTAAAAGTAAATTATTCTACAGGGCTAAGTAAAAGTATTCTAAAAGTAAATTATTCTGCAGGGCTAAGTAAAAGTATTCTAAAAGTAAATTATTCTACAGGGCTAAGTAAAAGTATTCTAAAAGTAAATTATTCTACAGGGCTAAGTAAAAGTATTCTCAAAGTAAAGTATTCCGGAGGGCAAAGAAAGTGTCGACAAAGCAAGGTTATTGGGTGTGAAGAAGTCATTACTGTGGTTGTATACAAGATTAATAGACATACTATCTATATCATCCTATACTATAACCTATATCTATACTATAATAGACATACTACATATTACAAGTCTATAGATCGTGGTTGTATAAATGCCTCAAAGCGTCAGCCTCCCACGTCTTGTTCCCTCCCGCAGCCATAATGCCGGAGAAGCTTGGCGATCCTTAACCCCTTCACGTCCAGATCTTTCCTTAGCTATAAAAAAAATCGTCTCTTGTTAGCCATCAAATTAAGAAAAATAACTGAATATACCAAATTAGTTAGTCGACAAGGATACTAAATAGGTCATATCTATAAAATATTGCTTATATTCACTAAAAAATCTCTAATGGTACCCAAATTACAATGGAAATTACGTTCTGGGTCTCAAGGGGCTACCTCAACACTCGCTCTCCGTCAGTTCGTCGACTCCGGTATTTGCTGTGTTGTGGCGACGGGCCAAGCGTACTGCGGGGTGACAAAGGTGCGGGTTTTGTACTGACTCCCCGCCAAGAGTGCCATTGTACTGGTGGTGGTGGTGGTAGTAGTACAGTAGTAGTAGTAGTAGTAGTAGTAGTAGTAGTGGGAAAAGAGAAGGATGGGATAATAGTAGCAGTTAGTGGTTAAGTAGTGGTAGTAGTAGTAGTAGTAGTTAGTGGTAGTAGTAGTAGTAGTAGTAGTAGTAGTAGTAGTAGTGGGAAAAGAGAAGAATGGGATGATAGTAGAAATAGTAGTAATTAGTGGTTTAGTAGTGGTAGTAGTAGTAATAGTAGTAGTAGTGGTAGTAGTGGTAGTAGTAGTAGTAGTAGTAGTAGTAGTAGTGGTAGTAGTGGTAGTAGTAGTAGTAGTAGTAGTAGTAGTGGTAGTAGTAGTAGTAGTAGTAGTAGTGGTAGTAGTAGTAGTAGTAGTAGTAGTAAAAGTGGTAGTAGTGGTAGTAGTAGTAGTAGTAGTAGTAGTAGTAGTAGTAGTAGTAGTAGTAGTAGTACTAGTAGTAGTAGTAGTAGTAGTAGTAGTAGTAGTAGTAGTAGTAGTAGTAGTAGTAGTAGTAAAAGTGGTAGTAGTGGTAGTAGTAGTAGTAGTAGTAGTAGTAGTAGTAGTAGTAAAAGTGGTAGTAGTGGTAGTAGTAGTAGTAGTAGTAGTAGTAGTAGTAAAAGTGGTAGTAGTGGTAGTAGTAGTAGTAGTAGTAGTAGTAGTAGTAGTAAAAGTGGTAGTAGTGGTAGTAGTAGTAGTAGTGGGAAAAGAGAAGGATGGGATAATAGTAGTAATAGAAGTAGTTAGTGGTTAAGTAGTGTAGTAGGAGTGGTTAAAATATAGTAGTAGTAGTAGTAGTAAAAGTAGTAGTAGTGGTAGTAGTAGTGGTAGTAGTAGTAGTAGTAGTATTAGTAGTAGTGGTAGTAGTAGTGGTAGTAGTAGTGGTAGTAGTAGTGGTGGCAAATGGAGAGAGAGGCGATATTTTGCTGTTTCTACTGTTTAAAATCAGAAATCTTCAACAATTTCCTATAGTTCCGCATCGAATAAGAGTAAGACTGTACAAGTTCACCTCCCAGTCAGCCAGTCATCCAGTCAGCCACTCACTATCATACATGTTGACACTTACATCTAACAGACGGAGGGGGGGGGGGGGGGGGGGGGGTCGAGGCATTTATATCTGGTGTAAAACTGCCCTATCCTGGTCCTGGTGTCCTGCCAATCCGTCCCTCCCTCTGCCAAGTGGATCTATGGTCAAATCAACACCCTTGTCCATTACCTTGATTCTGACGACCGGAAATAGCAGGGCAAGGTTGGACTTAGGGTTAAAATGCCATTATATTATAGCATGTACTTGATGGTGGTGGGTGAGTAGGTAGGGTTAATTAAATAAGGCAGTGAAAAGGGCTGTCATATCTTTCTCTCTCTCTCTCTCTCTCTCGTCTCTCTCTCTCTCATCTCCTCTCCTCTCTCTCTCTCTCTCTTCTCTCTCTCTCTCTCTCTCTCTCTCTCTCTCTCTCTCTCCTCTCTCTCTCTCTCTCTCTCTCTAAACAAACAAAACAATGAATAATAAACAATGCATTGATATCAAAATTAAGAAAATGAGGAAGTTTTTTTGATTTCCCGAAAGTAGAAAAAATTACTAAAGCAGTTTCTTTATGAGTGTGACGAATATCCTATCCTTGGTCTGCACTATAGGGCTTCAAGTCGTCTGCTGGTGTGTCCTGCCCATCGCCGCGAAGACCTGGCAATAGAAAGCACAGGGCGGCTATTAGTATATGATGGATTGTTATGGATGAAGAGTCCCATCACTAAAGCATCTCCAGCATGTCACTCCTCGTATACCGTAGCCGTGATTGAAGTGGCTGTCAGGGCGGTGGATATAAAGGCGTTTTTTCCCTCTTCTTTTCTTAGTATTAATCCCTTCACGCCAGATCTTTCCTTTACTATAAAAAAATTTGTATGTTGTTAGCCATAAAATTACGAAAAGTAACTTAATATACCAAATTAGTTAGTGGACAAGGATACAACAGGTTATATCTATAAAATATTGCTTATATTCACTAAAAATCGTCTAATGGTACCCAAATTACAAGGGAAATAACGTTCTGGGTCTCAAGGGGTTAATATTTGTGTATCTGTAGAATGATTTGCCTTGATCACTGACAGCGCTTCTTGATATCAGAGTATCTATACGTACCTTGCTTAATTAAAGATATAGGTATTAACATAAAGATAAAGTTTTTGATGTTGTAATGAGACGAAGAGATGTTTAATATTTGTGTATCTGTAGAATGATTTGCCTTGATCACAGGTAGCACTTCTTGATTTCAGAACCAGAATCAGAATCAAAATTTTATTTCCATTATTACAATGGTTATTCTTTACATGTACCTTAAGTAAAATTACGTTTAACGAAGTCAGTGAAAATACAAATGAAAATTGGGTAAAATGTACTAAATCTAGCAATAAAATGAAATAATAAAATCTATAAAAGGCAAATAGAATAGTGAAGCAATACAA
>JACEEZ010013998.1:272500-275000 GCA_016584305.1 Chionoecetes opilio
GAGACCTGAGAGAGAGGAGAAGAGAGACGGAGGAGAAGTGAGACGAGAAGAGGAGACTGGGAGAGAGAGAAGAGAGAGAGAGAGAGTATATTTGTTAATAGCAAAAGCAAAGCCAAAAGGTGTGTATTGGGTTAGTGACACAGAGAGGAGAGAGAGAGAGAGGAGAGAGAAGAGAGAAGAAGAGAGAGAGAGAGAGAGAGAGAGAGAGAGAGAGAGAGTATTTAGTTAATGACAAAGCAAAAGAAAGTGTGTGTATTTGGTTAGTGACACACACACACACACACACACACACAGAGAGAGAGAGAGAGAGAGAGAGAGAGAGAGAGAGAGAGAGAGAGAGAGAGAGAGAGAGAGAGAGCAGGTACACAAACATAGCATAGTTCCAACAAACAGCCAAACCCAGACAAACAAACTAAAGACACTAAAGAGGTAGTTAAAAGACCGAGAGAGAAAGAAAACAAAGTCAATAAAACCCAAATTACCCTCAAGGAAAAAATAAACGTTGCAACAGCTGTAAGGAATCCACCACAGGGACTTGTATTCATTCCTGGCACGTTTACGAGACTCTAGGCTAATTGGGTGTTATGTTAGTTGAGTGTGGCCACGAATCACCTCTATTTAACCCTTCACTCCCAGATCTTTCCTTTGCTATATAAAATCGTCTGTTGTTAGCCATAAAATTACGACAACGAACTGAAATACAAATAGTTAGGGACAAGGATACTAAAACAGGTCTATATCTATAAAAAATATTGCTTATATTACTAAAAATAGTCTAATCGAGTTGTGAAATCGAGGGCCTAAGAACACCCACATGCCCTGTCCATAACTCTACCTCATTGCGAGGCATCGGAGGACACAGGGGGGGCGGCATGAGCCTTTAAATCACAGGCGTCACTATAAGAATCCTGCCTGCGACACCACGCGGCGGGGTCAACCATCATAGCCCGCAAGTGAAGCTCAGGGCCTACATCCCAACCCATGGAGGTCACTGCCTACAGGCGCTATAGGCATAGATGAAAAAAAAAAGGTTGTGTGTTTATCGAAGGTGGGAAGCAGTGGGTGTGGGATCTTGGTTGTTATAGGAACAATAAGAAAATAAGTCAGCTACAAGAGGCGGGGAGACCTACACGTGGTCCTGTCTCCGTGTTTTTATCTATCCTTTTTTTTCATAGTTTTTCGTTTAATTGATGTACTACTGTGTGCCTCTTGCCGCTACCACCTCTGCTTCTTGTTCATTCCAGGTGTTAATATTGCTATGGTGTGTGTGTGGTGTGTGTGTGTGGGTGTGTTGGCGCCTCACCCTGCCGTTCTATTTATGTCCTTTCGTGTGACTCGTGTGTGTGTGTGGTGTGGGTGTGTGTTGTGTGCCGTGGTGTGTGGTGTGTGTGTGTGTGTGTGTGTGTGTGTGGGGCAATACCTGTTCGGGCCATTCACAGGTACAGGACTTACTACCTGTTGGAATTCTGTACCCAATGCCACTTACAATGTGATATCGTACTGTACCCCCCCCCCCCCCCTCTCTCTCTCTCTCTCTCTCTCTCTCTCTCTCTCTCTCGTCTCTCTCTCTATCTCTCTCATCTCTCTCTCTCTACTCTCTCACTCACTCTCCCACAGTCTCTCTCCTCTCCTACTCTCTCTCTCTCTCTCTCTCCTCTCTCTCTCTCTCTCTCTCTCTCTCTCTCTCTCTTCTCTTCTTCTCTCTCTCTCTCTCTCTCTATCTCTGGATACCTCTGACATTGCGTTGGGAAAGTGACGGGAAGTGCCATTTTGTATGAACTCATCGATTACAGCTTTGGTTTACTTCTCCTAATTCTTCAACATCATCTTCATCCTCCTCTTCTTCATGTCTTTATCCATATCTTCATACTCTTATTCACTAGTATATTTCTTCTACATATTAAGTTTTACCGTTTTGTTATTATATTTCATTGATATTTTCTATTCATTTATTCACTTAGCAGTACGTAGTGGCCTGATAATAGTACAATCACTACTATTCAGTTACTACTACTACCCCTACTGTCAGTCTATCACCACCATCATCCAGTCAGTACGAGGCCCAACACTCATGTCTCCTGTGTTGCAGGGAAGCGAGCTGATCCGGGTGTCCAAGCTGTCCAAGGAGTCCCGGGAACCCAAGTTTATGAAGTACCTTTACGAGGACACAAAGACCCTCTACGACGTATTCCGGCGGGGCGTCAGGGAGTCTAGTGAGTGTGTGTGTGGGTGTGTGTGTGGGTGTCTGTGTGTGTGTGTGTGGGTGTGTGTGTGTGTGGGTGTGGTTGTGTGTGTGTGTGTGGTTGTGTGTGTGGGTGTGTGTGTGGGTGTGAGTGTGTGTGTGTGAGTGTGAATCATGTAGGGATTTCAGTCATGTGAGGTACTTGCTTCACTTTCCTACGTACGTTAAGACGCATTCCTGCACTATTAAACGTGTGTGTGTGTGTGTGTGTGTGTGACGTGTGTGTGACGTGTGTGTGTGTGTGTGTGTGTGTGTGTG
>JACEEZ010013998.1:280000-300856 GCA_016584305.1 Chionoecetes opilio
AGCAATGTCTGTATTTGAATAACAACCAACAATTGATCTAAAACTATTTATCTATAAGGGTAAGACCAACATATTTTACTCATTTTAGAATTGAAAAAATTGTAATTGTAAGTGTAACTCAAGGGGGAGGTTGCACAGTGGGTTAAATAGGGAAAAACTGGTTCACAAATAGGGTGGTAAATGATTGGAATGGACTCAGTAGACAGGTAGTCAGTGCGGAGTCATTAGGGAGTTTTAAAAGGAGGCTAGATAACTTCATGCATGGGGATGAAAGGTGGATGTAGGTAGTATTAAGTAACAGGAACTACCTCGTGTAGGTCTCGCGGCCTCTTGTAGCTTCCTTATTTTCTTATGTTCTTATGTTCTTATGTATTGCAGATTGTTGAGGGTTACGGGCAGACAGAGTGCGGGGCGCCCTCCACCCTGACCATCCAGGGTGACTACAGACCGGACCACGTGGGTCCCCCCATCGCCTGCAACGCCATAAAGCTGATTGACGCCCCAGACATGGACTACTTTGCATCGCAGGGTAAACAATCGCTGCATTTTTGTTATGATATTTTTCATACAACTGGCTCTCCAGACAAGTGTTTAGGCACATGACAAAAAGACAGATAGAAATCAATGTTTTCTGATTTTTGTTTAACCTCTTCACGCCCAGATCTTTCCTTTGCTATATAAAATTGTTTGCAGTTAGCCATAAAATTACGAAATATAACTGCATATACCAAATTTGCTAGTGGACAAGGATACTAAACAGGTCATATCTAAAAAATATTGCTTACATTAACTAAAAATTGTCTAATGGTATCCAAATTACAGTTTAAATTACGTTCTGGGGCTTAAGGGGTTTTAATGAGGCGACACTACGAGGGCAAGGAATCCCAACCCTCCACTCTTGTCCTTGTAAGTCATCTCTTACGTACGACACAGAGAGTACGCCGATACTCTGTGCCTTGTGTCTCGGGGCTGGCCGTGGGGTTAACCAGCCAGCCTGAGTGTACCACAGAGTAGTACAGACCAGTGTAGTGGGCGGGGGGTTGCCACATCTCTAAGTGAAAGATCCAGAGAAGGGAATACTATGCTTCTTCTTAATTTCAGTTGCATTTTTTATCATAGTTAACCCTATTATCAGGCAAACACAGGCATCATTCTTAGCATGAGACCTTAAGAGAGAATGGATTTTTTGCCTCGTTAAAAAAGATAGAGTAAAGTGTGAGGCCGTGACATAAGAAGGGTGGAAGTAAGGAGGCGAATTATGAATGTTAGCATGAGAGGAGGTGACCAAAGGGATTAAGGAGTGCATCAGAAAGTGAATTACTCTGTCCTTCCTCTGCTTGGAATGAAAAAAACACATAAGAACATGCAATAGGAATGTCTTGGGAAAAAAAACATATGTGTATTTCAAGAGTAATTTTCAACTTTGCAGCCTTTGTGTTACCGCTTTTTGTTGTGCCCTTGGTGATGTAAAAAAAAAAAAAAAAAAATAATAATTTAAATAAATAAATAAAAAACCTCTTGCATTTCAGGCCAGGGTGAAGTGTGCATCAAGGGCAGCAATGTGTTCAAGGGCTACTTCAAGGACCCCGTCAAGACCAGAGAGACACTGGACAACACGGGCTGGCTGCACACAGGAGACATCGGCCAGTGGCTCCCCGTAAGTGTTCCCTGTTGTGTGTATCTAAGAAAGAAGAAACGTTCCTCCTCATTGTTTCTCCTAATTGTTATTCCCCATTTTCTGTGCTTCTTTGCCTGCTGTGTGCAGAGGTGCCATTAAGGACTTGTACCACGTGTAGGTCTCGCGGCCTTTTGTAGCTTCCTTATTTTCTTATGTTCTTATGACATTTGCACATGCTAATTGAAGTACTTTAATGTAACAGAATAACATATTTCTTTATGGAATTGCGGTTAATGATACTCCCTTCTTATTTTGCAGAATGGCACATTGAAAATAATTGATCGCAAAAAACATATATTCAAGCTTTCTCAAGGTGAATATATTGCACCTGAGAAAATAGAAAATATATACGTGCGATCCCAGTATGTGGCGCAGGTGTTTGTGCACGGATACAGTCTCAAGGTGAGCTCTTGCTACTGGCTTCTATCATTCTATCATTCTATCTATTCTATTCTTCTATCATTCTATCTATCTCATTCTTTCTATCTATCATTCTATCTATCTCATTCTATCTATCTATCATTCTATCTATCTATCATTCTTTCTATATCATTCTATCTATCTATCATTCTTTCTATATCATTCTATCTATCTATCATTCTTTCTATCTATCATTCTATCTATCTCTCATGCTATCTATTCTATTCTTCTATCTTCTATCATTCTATCTATCTCATTCTTTCTATCTATCATTCTATCTATCTATCATTCTATCTATCTATCATTCTATCTATCTATCATTCTATCTATCTCTCATTCTATCTATCTATCATTCTATCTATCTATCATTCTATCTATCTCATTCTATCTATCTATCATTCTATCTATCTATCATTCTATCTATCTCATTCATTCTATCTATCATTCTTTCTATCTCATTCTTTCTATATATCATTCATTCTATCTATCATTCATTCTATCTATCATTCTTTCTATCTATCATTCATTCTATCTATCATTCTTTCTATATCATTCTATCTATCTATCATTCTTTCTATATCATTCTATCTATCTATCATTCTTTCTATCTATCATTCTATCTATCTCTCATGCTATCTATCTATCATTCTATCTATCTATCATTCTATCTATCTATCATTCTTTCTAGCTATCATTCTATCTAGCTATCATTCTATCTATCTATCATTCTATCTATCTATCATTCTTTCTATCTATCAATCTATCTATCTATCATTCTTTCTATCTATCATTCTATCTATCTCTCATTGTATCTATCTATCATTCTATCTATCTATCATTCATTCTATCTATCATTCTTTCTATCTATCATTCTATCTATCTCATTCTATCTATCTCTCATTCTATCTATCTCTCATTCTATCTATCTCTCATTCATTCTATCTCTCATTCTATCTATCTCTCATTCTATCTATCTCTATCTATCTATCTATCATTCTATCTATCTTCTTCTATCTATCTATCATCTCTATTCTATCTATCTCATTCTATCTATCTATCATTCTATCTATCTCTCATTCTATCTATCTCTCATTCTATCTATCTATCATTCTATCTATCATTCTATCTATCTCTCATTCTATCTATCTCTCATTCTATCTATCTCTCATTCTATCTATCTATCATTCTATCTATCTCTCATTCTATCTATCTCTCATTCTATCTATCTATCATTCTATCTATCTCTCATTCTATCTATCTCTCATTCTATCTATCTCTCATTCTATCTATCTCTCATTCTATCTATCTATCATTCTATCTATCTCTCATTCATTCTATCTATCATTCTATCTATCTATCATTCTATCTATCTCTCATTCATTCTATCTATCATTCTATCTATCTATCATTCTTTCTATCATTCATTTTATCTATCATTCTATCTATCTATCATTTTTTCCATCTATCATTCTATCATTCTTCTATCATTCTTCTATCATTCTTCTCCTTATACAACTGATATGAGTAATTTTGCTCATGTTCATGTTTAATTTTGCTTATTTTACTTATGAAACAGTTCCATTATCATCTGTAAGAATTAAAGTTAAAGTAAAGTTGAGTCAAAATTTATGTTTACAATGAGATGAGTTTCTTGTCATGAACTAGAACATTTTCCATAACTTGCTATGATGATGAAGGGTGAAAGGACATCAAATTCCCTGTTTCATTCACTCAAACTTTAGTCATATTTTACTATACGTTCACTTCACGCACTTTAACACCTCACATCCACTTCGTCTATAGTTATTTCCTAGATCAATTGACTTTTAATAGATAGATGGCCAGTTAATCTCGCTTATTTCACTCCACAAACGTCTTTTCCATATCAAATTCCCTATCGTTGCATACCTTAACACTTAACTCTTTCTATTAACTCTTACACCTAACTCTAATCTTAAAATGCCGCTCTTCTGTGTTTCTCAAGCCACTCATTATTTTAACTGAATTAGGGTTCATAAGAGAGATCAATCCATTGCAGTTGAGGAAGTTTTTTTCCAGACAGTAATTTAATAGGTCAGGAAAAATTAAATCTGCATCAAATACGTAATACAAATGTTCATTGTAGATGTAAGATTTTTTTATGGACAACGATTTGGCGGCATGAAAATGAGCAGTGGTGGCAACTGATACTCATTATGTTTGTGTACAGTCGAGTGTGGTGGCGGTGGTGGTGCCGGAGGTGGAGGCGGTGAAGGTGTGGGCGCGGGAGCAGGACATCCCCGGCACGCTGTCTGTCCTCTGCGCCAACCCGCACGTCAAGCAGCTGATCATGGATGACATCACCAACCTGGGCAAGGCAGCCGGTCTGAAGTCCTTTGAGCAGGTAGGTTTTTCTAAGTTCTAACCCCTTCACACCCAGATCTTTCCTATCCTATATATTATCGTCAGATAGTCATTACGAAAAGTAGCTTGATATACCAAATTAGCTAGTGGACAAGGGTATCAAACAGGTCATATCTATAGTTTATTGCTTATATTAATTTTAAACAGTCTAATGGTAGCCTTGGGGGAGGCGGTAGCAGAGTGGTTAGCGTCACTTACCGTTATTTAGAAGAGGCTTTGTCACCAGATGGCATACATACATTGATGGGATTTAAGTAATTCTTCAATATCTTCCTTGATTGAGCTGCAGTGGGAGGAAGCAAGGGATAGATTGCAGGATGATTGACCAAGAACTCATAGTTGCTTATGTCTATAGTCTATTTTTTTTAACGAGGCAAAAATTCCATTCTATCACAAGGTCTCATGCTTAAAATTATGCCTATATTTACCTGATAATATGGTTAACTATGATCAAATACAGCTGAAATTAAGAAGAAGCATGCTATTCCCTTCTCCTGGCATCAAATATCAGTCAGTAAGCAGCAAGGGGGCAGGATTTTCTGCCTCGTTAAAAAAACCAGACTATAGTGGGTACGATCTGACAGTAACATAAAAATATTATAGTTATCAAGCGAATATTATTTTTCAGGTCAAGGACATCTACCTTCACCCGGACCTCTTCAGCGTGCAGAACAACCTCCTCACCCCGACCCTCAAGTCCAAACGGCCACAACTCAAAAAGTATTTCACGCCGCAGATTGACGACCTGTACGTCAAGCTTCCCTAAAGTCCCCGGGTCAGGTCAGGTCATCAGCCGGCCTGTTTGTTACTTAATGGAAGGGTGAGTGAGTGAGGCGACTGTGATGGGTGGAAGAGTGAGCTTGGAGTGAATGGAACAATTTGACTTGTGCCTCATATTGCCTGTATTATAACATATTTTATGTTACAAGTAGAAGAGATTCTCATCATTATTTATTTGAAGTACACATAATTATGGTTATGCTTGGAGATTGTTATTAAACATGTTCATAGTGAAGACCAATGATTCACTGGCTTTGACATGGTTGTAATATTATGCGTCAAAACAGGTGAAATTTATAAGTGTAAGTAGGAAGGTCACCTTCTATAAATAGTTTGCAGTGGTTAAAACATTTATCTTCGACAGCTTCAGTGTTTTAATGTATGGCTTATGACTTCCCCTGAGCTTCATCGTTACACCTACAAATGTCACTCACTAGGACATGTACATAAAGGTTACTCAGACATATGACGACCAACTGTTTAGCTGCCAGAATGGAGATCTTCATTTAGAATATTGAAAGATGTAAAGTTTATTCCAACTTCCACATATTGTTTAATGTGCAATAGTACTAAATATTACATTTTATGATCAAATCTAACCTCACATATACGCTCACACACACAGTTAAGATTAAACAAAGGAGATGTGGAAACATGATCCCACGAATAGAACTCTTTTCCCATATGTCGCAGCTCAGTAAATACAAGTAGGTAAATACACACACACACACACACACACACACACACACACACACACACACACACACACACACACACACACACACTTATACTGTCAGAATGATGCTGATAGTCATGGTAGCATTATGGACGCACTAGTACAGTGTTCTGGGGCAAGGACAGCTTCATGACTGTGCTGATTGAAAGCATCATTTACTTTTTTTTTCAGAAATTATTTATTTTGTATGTATATTTGATAAGCAGATGTAATTAGAAATGTCAATGATGAACCTCCTATTTCACAAAGCTTAGTGCGTGTAGGTGTGGCGCGAAACATTCTAGTCAGGTCCCGAAATGATATCAAAAGTGCAAGACAATTGAGCGTTCATTCTCCGGTGGTTGTTTGTAAGGTTCATATGAGGTCCCATGCTATTGTTACAGGCATACTACAAGGTTTCTAGTTATTGCACTAGCTTGTATTTGTACTCGTCCAGTCTTATTTTGTAAAATTCTTTTGGACTTCCGGTGACCACAGGCAGCAATAATTGTTGATAGGAATATGGGGGGACTAGGCAGGGCAGGGAAATCTATTCTGTAGTTATTCTTGAGCTCTTAAGGACTTCACTGATATCAAACAGGTGAATTATCATTTAATTTCAGAAAATATTCATTTGTCATATCACGGTCTGTTTGAGGAAGTCCATTATTTCCAATAAATTTGATAATTGGATGCTAATTTCATTTTTTATTCCATTACAAAACAGCTGACGTGTTGGTGTCCGTATGTCTGTGTGTACAGTACTTTGAGAAATCCAAATACATGACGTAAAGTATTGTCGAGTGATCAACACTACATGATGTTTAGGAGACAACTCTTATCTCCTCCACGTGAAGGTTTATACATTTGTGTGATTTTAACTCTTCCTGATTTACAATTCTTAGAGGTTTCAAGACAAATAGCATTTCTATTTCCAGAATATTGAGGATTTAAAGTTTTGCTTGTTATAGTTCTATTGGAAAGTATTTCTTCCTGTTCAAAGTACCTGCAGTAGTGTGTACAATGGTTCCTAATGCTGCAATTGGGGCTCAGTCTACTTTTTAACCAAGCTCCTGTGAATATATATACATACAAAGTATTTATTCCCTGCTCACCTGACTCAGTATTAGGCACTGTGGAAAGAGAAAGCAAAACTTCATGTAGCCATTAATTCTGTGGCTGTCATGATGCTTGTGTAGTGGTGATTTGTAGCTCAGTCATAAGGAGGGCATCCATGTCATGACCTTTCGTGTGCCGTATTCAAATGTTTTACTCTCTCTCTCTCTCTCTCTCTCTCTCTCTCTCTCTCTCTCTCTCTCTCTCTCTCTCTCTCTCTCTCCTCTCTCTCTCTCTCTCTCTCTCTCTCTCTTCTCTCTCTGTGCAAGATTTCTAATGAGCAACAGTGTATTTCAGTCAATCAAAAGTTGAAATACCACATGCATACAATTTTATAGACTTACATCTTTGAACTGATAACCATAAGTAGAATGATAGAAGATTCATATATTTGTGTGTTCTCATATCAGCCAGTTATATCTGCTGCTTAACACATGTTTGAAATATGTACATAAACATACAGTAGTTAGTAAGTATATACTTTATTCTTTTGACATACAGATTTGACAAATATAAACTCGGAATTATGGCATTTTTGTGAACCTCTTTTGCATGTTGCTATATCATGCTTTATGTATTTCATGGCAAATCTTCATGCTTGTATTATATGAAAAGGTGTGTGTAGGAGACTGTTTCTTAACCCTTTCACCCCAGATCTTTCCTTTGCTATATAAAATCGTCTGTTGTTAGCCATAAAATTACAAAAAGTTACTGAATATACCAAATTAGCTAGTAGATAAGGATACTAAACAGGTCATATCTATAAAATATTGCTCATACTCATTACAATCGTCTAATGGTACCCAAATTACAATATAAATTACCTTCTGGGCCTCAAGGGGTTAATCTAGAGTACTACCGTAGATAACAGTTAAGTCGCCAGGACAACTTTTTTTTCTGTTTACAGACGTGTGGTGGCGTTAATACTTACATTTCTAAATCCATGATTTCAGGAAAGTTAGAAGGGGCTATCTGGATAGTCTGTGTCATTTGTGTCTTCATCTCTGTGTCATATTAGGGCGATAAGGAACAAAGTACACAATATCTACAAAGTGGCTATCACATAAGTCGCCATCTAGGTCCGGATTCACAACTTACCAGCGAATACCCTGTTTACGAGGTCGAAGTTACTAGACCGCTACGAGAGATGGCAAAAACTGTATTCGGCAACGTCTTTGTAAGCACCTAGTAAGATCGAGGTCCATTGCGCGCTGGTAGCCACCAGAGGTCTCTGGTGTCGAGCAACACAAATCATCTCCACGCTTACAAAAGGCGTGTTGGGCTACACGGCTTTCCTTTCTTCTCCTTCTCTCATATCTCTCTCTCTCTCTCTCCTCTATCTCTCTCTCTCATCTCCTCTCTCTCTCTCTCCTCTCTCCTTTCTTTCTTTCTTTTTCAATCTACTATTTCTTCTCTCTCCTCCTCTTGTCTTCATCCCCTCCTCCTCACGATGAAATATTCACGATAATAATCACATACTGGCTATGATGTGTATATATGTAGGCTAACATATATACACATCATAGCATTTATTGATATTATCGTGAATATTTTCATCGTGTGAGGATGAAGACATCTTAGAAGGAAGAAGGAGGAGGAGGGAGAAGAATAGTAGGATGAAGAAAGAAAGGAGAGAGAGAGATAAACTTCCCTTCCTTTCTCTTCGCTCTCTCCCTCTCCTTCCTTTCCCTTCTCTCTCTCTCTCTCTCTTCCTCTCTCTCTCGCTCTCTCTCTCTCTCGTCTCTCGCTCTCTCTCTCTCTCATCTCTCCCCCTTTCCCTTTTTCTTTCTCTCTCTCTCTCTCCTCTCTCTCCTCCTCACATTTCTCTCTCTCTCTCTCTATCTCTCTCTCTCTCTCTCTTTCTCCTTTCTTCTCTGGAGAGGATGTGGTGCGGTACATCTTTTCTTATCAACCTTTTCCCCTTATCTCTGTCTTTCCTATATTGATACCAAATTACTCTCTCTCTCTCTTCTCTCTCTCTCTCCTCTCTCAATCTCTCTCTCTCTCTCTCTCTCTCATCTCGTCTAGTCCTCTCATCTCTCTCTCTATCTCTCTCCTTATCTCTCCTTTATCTCCTTTTTTTTCTCCTTTCTCTTCCTTTATCTCCTTTTTTTTTCTCTCTCTCCTCTCTCTCTTCTCTCTCTTTCTCTCTCCTTTCTTCTGTTTCAATCTTACTAATCTCTTCTCCCTTCTCTCCTTCTCCCGCTTATCCTCCACACGATAAATATTCACGATAATATCAACATACTGCTATGATTTTGTGTGTGTGTGTAGATTAATTGTAGAACACCACATATATAATCGCCTACATATATACCATCATAAGCCATATTTGATATTATTCGTGAATCTTTTCATCGTGTGAGGATGAAGAGGGAGAAGGACGAGGAGGAGGAGGGAGAAGAAATACTGGTGTAATGAGAAAGAAGAAAGGAGCGTAGAGCTAGAGGGAGAGAGAGCAGATGAGAGAGAGAGACCGTGTTCTTCCCGCTAACATAATTCTGGTAAATCTGCTGGTAAAGCCGCTACTAGACACAGGGAGCACGCTCCGTAGTTACAAGGTATTATTTACCATATCGTAGTGTTTGCTGAATAGGGTCTTGCATGTGGCGCGGAGTTAACGAGGAAATTTACCAAGTTTTACCTCGTAAATGGTTTGCTGAATTCCAGCCCCTAGTGTTTAGTTACTGAGTGTCGTACCGGGGGGGGGGGAGGGTCGGTCGTCGCCCGAAAAAAAAAAAACCGCCGTAGCGAAATTTGAAACCCGGGATATACTTGCAGATACAACGCATACAACAACGCGAAACAGGGTAGTTATACAGTCATGATATAAACTACTGTGTATCATCTTCAGTGGCACATAAAAATCAGTAGTGATGCTATAATTCGTAATATTTGGCGCCTGGCGACATCACTGCAGGTGGCGACTTTACTGTTATCTACGGTAGGAGGTGCTGAGACTTAAGATCTTACAGTGCTGAAAGTATTCCTCTGCCGAGTGCAATGCAATGTCTACCTTAGCAAGAGTGAAACCTCAGAACTCACATGTATTACAGCCAATCTATTACCCCCATGAATGCCGCAAAGCTGTTATTTGATGCTTTCTTTATGCTTTTTTCCCTCAAGTTCTAGCCTTCTGTCTCAAATGTATAAATTATTTTAACCCCTTCACGCCCAGATCTTTCCTTTGCTATATGAAATAGTCTGTTGTTAGCAATAAAACTACAAAAAAGTAACTTAATATACCAAATTAACTAGTGGACGACACTAAACAGGTCATAACTATAAAATACTGATTATATTAATTAAAATCGTCTAATGGTGGTTATATTACCATGAAAATTACGTTCTGGGCCTCAAGGGGGCAACTTATCACCACCATTCTTGCCACATGACTATTATTAGCATCCTCTAATCTGCTCTGTTCAGCAAACTACACCAGCAAGGTTTTTACACATATCTAAATGCTTCAAACTGTACACTATAGGGAATTGGAAATGATAAATCAACCTTTTATCTTTTTTTTTTTTTATGAACTAGGTAGAAAAATGGGATTACGTCAGTGGATACATGACATGGAAAATTTATCCGTATTCAGTGGTAGCCTATGTCAATGTGTATAAATATGCATGATTAATACGTGAATACGATAATAGAGATGAAACATACATGAATAAATAGTGGTGGAATGTAAAATTGAATGTAGAATAGTTCATTACACAACAAGGAATCTCTTGAGAGAGAAAAGGAAGAGGAAAGGAAAAGTGATAAATTATGCCTGTTAATACCTGAATACATAATAAAGGTATGAAACATACATGAATAAATAGTGTGGAATGTTAAACGATGTAGAATTTGAATTGATTACAAACACAAGGAATTTAGTGGAAAAACGCAAAGGATTAGTGAGTGGCACATGTAAACAAAAAAGGACGTTTGTAGGGTCGCTGAGTAGGAAAAAATACGGACAATACGTCATTGTTTGTGCTCTCAGGTGTTTCTGTTGCCTAGTGAAGTGTTTGAAGTGTGCCGCTTGATAAAATAAGTGGAAGAGGACCTAGAACGATACTCGGCGTCCAAGGTCATAAGAGTGTGGCCGCCCGATCTCCGCGACTCCACTGATAAAGGTAAATGTGATGTGTCTCTATGTTCTTCTGTTGTTGTGTGATGTTTAATGCTTGCCTCTTTTGTTTATGGTTAGTTTGTAAATTTCCAGAAATGACACCGAACTTCCTTTGGTGGACCGAAAAAAAAACCCCCCTATTTTTGTCTTCGTGAGTTTTGATTGTGTTATGAATGCATCTGCTACCTAACCGTTTCTGTCGCAATTTTTTTTTTTTTTTTTTTTTTTGAGCTAGAAAAGGTTAGTTTTAATTGTTGTTTATTTTTAGTTAGGTAAAGGTTAGGTTAGGTTAGGTAATGTATAGGTTAGGTTAGGTTCAATTTGTTTCATTTTTTTTTTTTGCAAAAAAAAACAAAAAACTTGATGTTTGCGACAGAAACCCCGGGTTTTTTTTGTTTTTTAAGCAGATTAATTCAAAACACATAAAACTCACCCAAAAAAAATAGTTTCGTCCCACACAGGAAGTTCGGTGTTCATCTGGAAATTACCTTATTTTGTTATGGTTACCGAGTTTTAAGCTTGGGTATCCAGGCATCGTTTGATTTGAAATATACTTTACTGTATTTTTAGGATATCGTGTTTTTTGGCTTTATAATCTAGTGTAAATAGTATGTATAATGATGGCATAACCGTTAAAAAATGTATTTATACCTACCTGTTCTAGATAACAGTAAGTCGCCACTGCAGTCATGTTGCCAGGCGCCATATATTACGAATTATAGCATTACTACTGATTTTTATGGTGCCACTGAAGCTCACAATACCAGTAGTTTGTTATATCATGACTGTATAATCTACCCTGTTTCAGCGTTGTTTTATGCTTTGTAGCTGCAAGTATATACGCTTTCACCAATTTCACTACGGCGTTTTTTTTTTTTCGGGCGACGTCGACAGCGATAAGACCCAGTAAATAAACACTAGAAATGCGACTCTACTGTGGTAGCCACTTTGTAGTATTTTTTGTAATTTGTTCATTTATAGCCCTAATATGACCAGATGAAGACACAAATGCAGACTCTCCAGATAGCCCCTTCTAACTTGCCCTGAAATCATGGAATGTAGAAATGTAAGTATTAAAGCCGACCACAGCTTCTGTAAACAGAAACAAAAAGTGTCGCTGGCGACTTTACTGTTATCTACGATACCTACCTAGGTGCGAAAAATAGTTCGTTAAATTGTGCATCCAGGCATCAATTTGAAATATACTTTAAAGTTAGTTTCAGTTATTAAGTTTAGACAATTGCGTTTTTTGCTGTTGATACGTTTTAGTGGCACCAATTAGTAATAGTAGCTGCAGTAAAAATTGACAGTCTATCGTGATAATTAAATAAATACTTGATGAATAAGTGAATGCAAGCTGCCTCTCGCGTATACGTACCTAACGTCCGGCGGTTACTAATAATGATGATAATAACACATAATGATAATATTGTAGAAGCTAAAAAAAAAATAACAGTGAGGGGATAAAAGAAGAAATAGAAGAAGACGGAATGATGAAATAATAATAATGGATCATAAAAAGCAAATAATAATAATAGTGAGAGGAAGAAAAGGAAGAAAATAACAAAAATAATAACAATAATAATAACAATAAATTGACTTACTCATCCAGTGAATCTTGTATTTCTTCCGATAGACTGTACTGTTGTTTAATATATTGCCTTATGAGAGTTTTATAGAACAATTTTCAAAGTGCTTATTTCGAAATCAATTTATTAAAACAGAAATTAACTATAAAATCAGGCATCCATAACATTTAGCAGCGCCTAATCAAGCGCGCTTGCCACAAACCCGCCCTAGCTCCTGTCGTCTGCTATATTATTCTGCTACATAAGAAGAAAAGAAGAATAACGCAGGCACTTATGAGCCAATTAACATACTCTGATATCACACCAATAATGATATGTGAAAAGGAAAAAGAAAATAATAGTGAAGATATAAAAGAAAAATAGAAGAAAAAGAATAATGAAAATAATAATAATGATCCATAAAAGCAAAATAATAATAATAGTGAGAGGAGAAAAGGAAGAAATAACAAAAATAATAACATAATATAACAATAATGCTACCTACGTACGTCAGGTTAAAAATTTGAAATGAAGTATATAGTTTTTGAGACTTTGTTGTAGGAGTTTACTGAGATACTCGTAATATATCTATTGCTATTATGATTTTCAACTGTTATCAGTATTGGCGTCCAGCCTCTGGCCCCTTTGCTTTTGGCTCAGTTCTTACGGCTGGAACGTGGCAGCGTGGCCACGTTCCCAGCCAATTAAACTCATGTCGCCTAATTATCATCAAGGGCTTGTTCTACGCAAAAAGTTTTGTTTCACAGACCCCCATTGATTTTGAAAGCACTACTTGCATGTCAAATTTCAGCTCAAATTCCGACAATTTTAGGAGTAGTTATTCACTTGTTTTTTTTGGCTTAAACTTGGTTCCACTCCCTTACTCGAATGGGTCTTATGGTAAGTAGCAGCTCGCTTCGCTCGCTGCCAATCAGTTAACTACGACAAATTGTTTGAAGTTTATTTCTAACTCTATACGACATAATATCAGCCATAATTCAAGGGCAAACTAAGGTGCTACAAGGGACACAAACCTAAGCCTTATGTTCTTGAGGTATACCGTCGGCGGAAATAACGGATAAGTGAGAAAAGGCAAAGCATATGAAAGTAAAATGCTTATAAGTAAAGGGCAGAATCATTAGTCATTGAGAGAGAGAGAGAAGAGAGAGAGGGAGAGAGAGAGAGAGATTCGGTGGTTGATTGTAAATTGTAACAGTAAAACGTCACAGCTGATAGCGTGCAGCTCTCTCCTCTCTCTCTCTCTCTCTCCTCTCTCTCTCTCTCTTTCTCTTCAAACCAAACCAGCGATTCTTTCAGTATAACATTTGAAGGAAACTCTAGTCCGTCAGAGGGGGAGGAAGAGAAAGATGTTTGAAGTATCGTTTAGTCGGTGCATGAGAGTAGAGAGGGGCGGAGGAGTAGATAAGCTCGGGGCAAATCACTGTTGGGGGGAGAAGTATATAGCTACAGAGGGAACGCCATGGAGTAAGTAGGGAGGGGGTGTAGGTCCTTGTGAATGGTGGGGGAGGAGGAGGAGGGTACAGGGAGGGGGGGTGGTAAGGTTCTCTCTGTGTCCAGCACTTTTCACCGCAACGACGGATGAAATCGGGTGATTTCGAGGTCGTCCACAAGCAGCGGAAGACTGAAATATTGCACGGAAACTGTCTGTCTGTAATGTGTTTTGTGATGTGTTTGTGTCTCCTGCAGGATTTCTTTGCTTCCTCCTACTCCCCATGCCACCTCCATCCCCTTTACTATCCCCATCCTTAACTGTGTGTATATATGAGTGTTTGTGTGTCTCCCATAGGATTTCTTTGCTTCCTCCTACTCCCCAAGCCACCTCCATCCCCTTACTAATCCCCAGCATTACTTACACCCCCACTTATTCCCCTACCTCATCCCAACGCCTCTTGCACTTCTTAATCCCTTTCGTCACCTCCTCTCATGCTAATTGTCATAATTCACCTCCTGACTTCCAGCCTTCTTATGTCACTTCACTTCACCTAACCTAATCTAACCTAACCTAACTTAACTTAACTTAACCTAACCTAACCTAACCTAACCTAACCTAACCTAACCTAACCTAACCTAGCCTAACCTAGCCTAACCTAACCTAACTAACCAACCTAACCTAACCTAACCTAACCTAACCTAACCTTTTCATCATCCTCTCCCCTTCCTCTCATGGTTTGTGTGCTGCGTTGTGATCTCCAATTCATGAGAGAGAAAATAAAAAAGCGGGGTAAAAAAAATCTGACTTCTTTGTAATTTATTTTACGGGAGGAGAAGTTAAGAATATAAATATGGAAAAACCTTAAGGGGAAAGAAAATGAATAAGGAAAATTAAGGCAGATGATAGAGCGTTCTGAGGAAGCTGCTGTAATCAAGATAATGACACGTTTTATACATGAACATTTGACTTCTTTGCTTCCTCCTACTCCCCAAGCCACCTCCATACTCCTTACTCCTTACTAATCCCCATCCTTAACTGTCTGTCTGTATGTATGAGTGTGTGTGTCTCCCATAGGATTTCTTTGCTTCCTCCTACTCCCCAAGCCACCTCCATTCCCCTTTCTTCCCCATCCTTATTGTCTTCTGTATGTGTGTGTGTGGTGTGTGTGCTTTGTGTGGTGTGGTGTGTGTGTGTGTGTGGCAGCTATAAACTTTGTCATTGTGTGTGTGTGTGTGTCTCCTGTAGGAGTTCTTTGCTTCCTCCTACTCCCCCAAGCCCCTCCTACTCCCCAAAAGCTTCCTCCTACTACTCCCCATGACTTCCTCCTACTTCACAAGAGCTTCTCCTACTCCCCCAAGCTTCCTCCACTCCCCAAGCTTCCTCCTACTCCTCCAAGCACCTCCTACACCCCAAGCTTCCTCCTACTCCCCTTCCTCCTCCTACTCCCCATGCTTCCTCCTACTCCCTCATGCTTCCTCCTACTCCCATGCTTCCTCCTACTCCCATGCTCTCTACTCCCCATCTTCTCCTACTCCCCCATGCTTCCTCCTACTCCCATGCCTCCTCCTACTCCCCATGCTTCTCCTACCCCCATGCCTTTCTCCTACTCCCCATGCTTTCCTCCTACTCCCCATGCCTCCTCCTACTCCCCATCTTCCCTCCTACTCCCATGCTTCTCCTATCTCCCCAAGCTTCCTCCTACCCCCAAGCTTTCCTCCTACGCCCCAAGCTTCCTCCTACTCCCCAAGCTTCCTCCTACTCCCCAAGCTTCCTCCTACTCCCCATGCTTCCTCCTACTCCCCAAGCTTCCTCCTACTCCCCAAGCTTCCTCCTACTCCCAAGCTTCCTCCTAATCCTACATGCTTCCTCCTACTTCCCCAAGCTTCCTCATACTCCCCAAGCTTCCTCCTACTCCCATGCTTCTCCTACTCCCCAGCTTCCTCTACCCCCAACTTCCTCCTACTCCCCCAGCTTCATCCTACTCCCCCTTCCTCCTACTCCCATGCTTCCTCCTACTCCCAAGCTTCCTCCTACTTTCCCAAGCTTCCTCCTACTCCCCATGCTTCTCCTCCTACTCCCCAAGCTTCCTCCTACTCCCCAAGCTTCCTCCTACTCCCCATGCTTCCTCCTACTCCCCATGCTTCCTCCTACTCCCCAAGCTTCCTCCTACTCCCCAAGCTTCCTCCTACTCCCCATGCTTCCTCCTACTCCCCAAGCTTCCTCCTACTCCCCAAGCTCCTCTACTCCCCTGCTTTTCCTCTGCTCCCCTGCTTCCTCCGTAACTTCCCCAACTTCTCCTACTCCCAAGCTTCCTCCTACTCCCAAAGCTTCTTCCTGACTCCCAAAGCTTCCTCCTACTCCCCAAGCTCTCTCCTCCTCCCATGCATTCCTCCTACTCCCCAAGCTTCCTCTACTCCCCAAGCTTCTCTACCCCCATGCTTCCTCCTACTCCCCATGCTTCCTCCCTACTCCACAGCTTCCTCCTACTCCCCAAGCTTCCTCCTACCTCCCCAAGCTTCCTCCTACTCCCCAACTTCTTTCCTACTCCCCAAGCTTCCTCCTACTCCCGCAAGCCCACCTCCTAACTCCCAAGCTTTCCTCCTCCCCCCATGCTTCCCTCCTACTCCCCATCTTCCTCCTACTCCCCAAACTAACTTCCTCCTACTCCCCAAGCTTCCTCTACTCCCCAAGCTTGCCTCCTAACTCCCCCCAAGCTTCTTCCTACTCCCAAGCTTCTCTACTCCCAAGCTTCCTTCCTAATCCCTCAAGCTTCTCCTACTGCCCAAGTTTTTTTTTTTTTGAGCTTTCCTCCTACATGTCCCACAAGCTTCCTCCTAACTCCCCATGCTTCCTTCCTACTCCCCAACTTGCCTCCTACTCCCCATGCTTCCTCCTACTCCCCAAGCTTCCTCCTACTCCCCAAGCTTCCTCCTACTCCCCAAGCTTCCTCCTACTCCCCAAGCTTCCTCCTACTCCCCAAGCTTCCTCCTACTCCCCAAGCTTCCTCCTCCTACATCTCCCCAAGCGTCCTCTTACTCCCGCATGCTTCCTTCCTACTCCCCATGCTTCCTCCTACTCCCCATGCTTCCTCCTACTTCCCATGCTTCTCTACCCCATGCCTTTTTTCCCCCCCCTCCTACTCCCATGCTTCCTCCTACTTGCCCCATGCCTTCCCTCCTACTCCCCATGCTTCCTCCCTACTCCCCAAGCTTCCTCCTACTCCGCCAAGCTTCCTCCTACTCCCCACTTCCTACTACTCCCCAAGCTTCGCCTCTTAACTCCCCATGCTTCCTCCTACTCCCCAAGCTTACCTCCTACTCCCCAAGCTTCGTCTTACTCCCCATGCTTCCTCCTACTCCCCATGGCTCCTACCTACTCTCGCATGCTTCCTCCTACTCCCATGCTTTCCTCCTACTCCATGCTTCCTCCTACTCCCATGCTTCCTCCTACTCCCCATGCCTCCTCCTACTCCCCATGCTTCCTCCTACTCCCCATGCCTCCTCCTACTCCCCATGCTTCCTCCTACTCCCCATGCTTCCTCCTACTCCCCAAGCCTTCCTCCTACTCTCCCCAAGCTTCTCCTACTCCCCAAGCTCCTCCCACTCCCATGCTTCCTCCTACTCCCCCAAGCCACCTCCTACTCTCCCTCTCCGCCATGCTATGGGCCTCCTACTCCCCAAGCCACCTCCTACACTTCCCCTGCTTCCTCCTACCCAAGCTTCCTCCTACTCCCCATGCTTCCTCCTACTCCCCATGCTTCCTCCTACTCCCCAAGCTTCCTCCTACTCCCCAAGCTTCCTCCTACTCCCCATGCTTCCTCCTACTCCCCAAGCTTCCTCCTACTCCCCAAGCTTCCTCCTACTCCCCAAGCTTCCTCCTACTCCCCATGCTTCCTCCTATTCCCATGCTTTCTCTATCCCCAAGCTTCCTACCTAACTCCCCATGCTTCCTTCTACTCCCCAAGCCACCTTCTACTCCCCAAGCTTCCTCCTACTCACCCATTTTCCTCCATCTCCCCAGCCACCCTCCTACTCCCCATGCTTCCTCTACTGCCCCAAGCTTCCTCCTACTCCCCAAGCTTCCTCCTACTCAAATGCTTCCTCCTACTCCCCAAGCTTCCTCCTACTCCCCATGGGGCTTCCTCCTACTCCCCAAGCTTCCCTCCTGCTCCCCATGCTTCTCCCTACTCCCCAAGCTTCCCTCCTACTTTCCCCAAGCTCCTCCTACTCCCCATGCTTCCTCCATATTCCCCATGCTTCTCCACTCCCCAAGCTTCCTCCTACTCCCCATGCTTCCTCCTAACTCCCAAGCTCCTCCTGACTCCCCATGCTTCCTCCTCTCCCCAAGCTTCCTCCTACTCCCCAAGCTTCCTCCTACTCCCTGCTTCCTCCTATTCCCATGCTTTTTTTGTTTTTTTTTTTTTTTTTTTTTTTTTTTCTCCTACTCCCAAGCTTCCTCCTACGCCCCAATGCTTGCCTTCTACTCCCCAAGAGCCAACCTTCTACTCCCCAAGCTTCCTCCTACTCCCCATGTTTCCTCCTACTCCCCAAGCCACCTCCTACTCCCCCAAGCTCCTCCTACTCCCCATGCTTCCTCCTACTCCCCATAGCTTCCTCCTACTCCCCAAGCTTCCTCCTACTCCCCATGCTTCCTCCTACTCCCCATGCTTCCTCCTACTCTCCAGCTTCCCCTCCTACTCCCCATGCTTCTCCTACTCCCAATCTTCCTCCTCCTCCCATGCCTCTCCTACTCCCAAGCTTCCTCCTATCCCCAAGCTTCCTCTACTCTCCCCAAGCTTCCTCCTACTCCCCATGCTCCTCCTACTCCCCATGCTTCCTCCTACTCCCCATGCTTCCTCCATCCCCTTACTTACACCCCCAGCTTTAACTGTGTGTATATGAGTGTGTGCGTGTCTCCTGCAGGATTTCTTTGCTTCCTCCTACTCCCCAAGCCACCTCCATCCCCTTACTAATCCCCAGCATTACTTACACCCCCTCATATTCCCTACCTCATCCCAACGCCTCTTGCACTTCTTAATCCCTTTCGTCACCTCCTCTCATGCTCACTGTCATAATTCACCTCTGACTTCCACCTTCTTATGTTCAACATGTCTCACACTATGACTATAGTCCTATTTTTTTTTAACGAGGCAAAAATATCCTTCTATCTTTAACCCTTGAAACCCAGAACGTAATTTATCTTTAATTTGGGTACTATTAGACGATTTTTTAGTGACTATAAGCAATATTTTAGAGATATGACCTGTCTAGTATCCTTGTCCACTAGTTAATTTGGTAGATTCAGTCACTTTTCGTAATTTTATGGCTAACAACAGACAATTTTACGTATATTGCAAAGGAAAGGTCTGGGCGTGAAGGGGTTAAGGTCTCATGCTTAGCATTATGCCTGTGTTTACCTGATAATATGGTTAACTATGATAAAATACAGCTGAAACGAGGAGGAAGAGGAGGTTATCTTAGTCGTGATATAGGTGTATTTTCTATGTGTTTTCTTTGTTAAGGAGATGGGTGGATGTTTGTTGACACGTGGGACATTATTATTTAACTTCTTCTTTTTGTAGTAATTCAAGTTTTTGAGGTATACCATTTTTTTCTTATGTACTTTTAAAAACTTTGAATGATTGGATTATTTAATGATGAAAGGGAGAGTTGGGAGAGGCGGGAGGGGGGAGAAAGAGAGAGAGGGGGAATTGGGGGAGGGGGGAGAAAGAGAAAGAGGGGGAGTAGGGGGAGGGGGACAAAGAGGGGGTTATTAATATTTCTTCCAACACAAACACTTTTTTTTCATAAATTTCAACACACATCCTCCTCCTTCCTTTCTTCCTTCCTCCTTCTCTTTCCTTTCTTCCTTTTCCTCCTTCCTTTCTTCCTTCCTCCTCCTTCTTTCCTTTTTTCCTTCCTCCTCCTTCCTTCCTCTTCCTTCCTTCCTTTCTTCCTTCCTCCTCCTTCCTTTCTTCCTTCCTCCTCCTTCCTTCCTCCTTCCTTCCTTTCTTCCTTACCCCTCCTTCCTTTCTTTCTTCCTCTTCCTTCCTTCCTTCCTCCTCCTTCCTTCCTTTCTTCCTTCCTCCTTCCTTTCTTCCTTCCTCCTCCTTCCTTCCTCCTCCTTCCTTTCTTCCTTCCTCCTCCTTCCTTCCTTCCTTCTCCTCCTTTCTGTGACCTTAAGGATGAAGAGGAGAGATTTTTTCCTCAATATGAAATAGGCCGAGGGCTACTAAAAAAAAGAAGCTTTATCGTAGATAGTTACCAAAAAAAAATGTAATAGCATAGTTTTGAAAGAGAATGCCAATTTATATTTGGATTGTCTTTATATATATTTTTTCATTGGAATAATTTAAGTCATAGACCAGTGGTTCTCAACCTTTTTCACTCCATTCCCCCCTTCATGAATTCTCAACATTCGTGTGGCTCCGCTTCATTTTTCTCCCAAATCCCACCCGGCCAAAAAAGTTATTTTTTTTTTTTTTTTTTTAAAAGTGATGAGAGAACACCCTTGCTTTATACAAGTTACAGTATAATTATCTATATTTATAGATTTCCTGTGATATGCTTAACTTATCACTTGCCTACAAAGACTTTGGCA
>JACEEZ010014001.1:0-12860 GCA_016584305.1 Chionoecetes opilio
ATTGGTACCGAGATGGCACGAGAAGGTGCCACCAAGGGAGGAAGCAAGACAACGTGGAGAATTTTAGAGGTCTGCGGATTCACTGTCAACGAGCAACGGATGACTGCTGTATGGTTCCAGAGTGGTGATTCCCGCGAGCCTCTGTGATCATGTTCTCCAGCTACTACATCTCGGACACTTAGGGATGCAACGAATGAAGCAGCTGGCTCGAACAGCTGTATACTGGCCGAATATTGATCGTGATATTGAGAAAACTTCCCGCAACTGTTCATCATGTGCCGAGCACCAGAATAAGCCTGCGAAGCCAGCAATACACCCATGGATGCTGCCAGAAAAGCCATGGAGTCGTTTTACACTCGATCATGCCATCAGTTTCATGGATACAACTGGCTAGTGGTGACGGATGCTTATTCTAAGTATCCCTGCATTCATTCTACGCAGTCTATATCATCCAAGGCAGCAATTGATCTATTGGAGCAGGACTTTGCCCACTTCGGTTATCTACACACGCTGGTAACTGACAATGCTTCGAGTTTCCTCAGCGAAGAGTTCCAGACTTGGTGCAAGGAACGAAGCATCACTCACTTGACGGGAGCACCATATCATCCAGCAACTAATGGTGCTGCGGAACGCCTGATTCAGACCTTCAAGCAGGCGCTGAGAAATCTTCGCTACCGCCAAAAGCTGCCTTACAGGAGTTCTTAATGCAGTACAGGCGCACACCAACTTCAAGTGGATTTTCACCAAGTGAACTACTGAACAATCGTCAGATGCGCACGCGGATTGACAGTCTACTACCATATCCAGCCCATGTGGCTCAAGGAAAGCAGTTAAGGAGGCCGCCAGGCATTCACATGATGGGCTGCTCATGTAGCCAGAGTTGCCAGTTTGTACGAAGTAGGAGGTCCTTGCTACGCGCTCTACTGCGGCCCAAGACGAGACAAAGAGCCGCGCTGGGTGCCTGCTATCGTCGTGAAGCGGTTTGGAAGCCGCAGTTTCAACGTAAAGGTTCAAACCGAAGGGGCCTGTATGGAGACGTCATCTAGAGCAGCTACGACCACGATATACGTCAGAGGTGGACTCTGAACCTGGGGAATGGCATGAGGAGTCTCCGATCATAACTGACCACCCGATGGAGTTGAAGGCTGCGCTGGAGGCAAGAGCAGAGTTGGGAGTATCTCAAGAGCTGAAGAAAAGAGTGCGGATTGCAGTCCCGGAGGAGGAGTATGGGCCAGACAACCCACGAAGATCAAAGCGGACGCGGAAGCCCCGCCAGATACTAGACATATAGCTGGGACACCTTGACGATGGATCTCAGGCTGATCAGGGAGGTGTTATGGTATTCTAATTACTAACTATGATAGGTAGTTACATTTAACTAGGACTTGTTTCGGTATCAGTTTCTTTCATTCAGTGTTCCAGCCGGGCTACGTTCGAGACTTCGGGTAGTTCATTCTATATGTATAAATATAGGGTTACAGGGCGAGCAGAGTCAGTTATCTGGTCGCACTCGGGATATACACCTACTGTACATACTTGGATTTACTCGCCATGGATATTCTAGTGAGACGATGATTCCCTCACTAATGTTACGCAGTGTTGTTTTATCTGCGTGTACTCTGCTGTACTATCTCACTGCACTACATAAAATCCCTGCACGTCAACTTGGAGTTTTACTTTCATGCAAGAATACAACACTTACTGTCCACTTTATAGGGACTGGTAACTAAAGGGGCGGTCACACTAGCCATTTTTACCCGTGGACTTGGCGGTTTAGCGTGGGCTGGGCGTCCAATGGCCGTCCAGTGGCTGAAAAACTGCCCAGCATCGACGCCCAGCGGTGGACGGAGCGAATCGTTTATCCGTTGGGCGACCCAGCCTCACTATGTCTGGGCAGCAGAGAGGATTGATGGTCTATAGTATTGACAGCAAGCTAATTTAAGAAATTATGTATTTTTATTCAGAATAAGGATAATACATCGTAGTAATCCTAGATAATTACATTTTTCTGAGATGATTACGATGAGGGACTATACAATGATCACTAATCAAAGCTCACCCCTCGCTTGACCTTGGAGCTTCAAGTATAAACAAAGCCGTAAGGGCCGTATGAATAAAACCCGTTCTTTGTGTTATTAAGGATTGCGATGATTCCCTGAGGAACTCTATGACCCCTGGTGATGTTCTTATGATGCTATCACAGGCGTGGCACCAGCAGTAGTGAGGGGTAGGGGCAGACGTAGGCGGTGGGGTTTTTATGAAACTCATCGATGGGAGTTTTTGCCGAAAAACCAACCGAGAATTCTCGCCGACGTGGAATTTTAACCTAACCAGGACATTGGCATCTTACTTAACCAAAATGAGCAAGTTTTTGGGCTGGCATTTCACCCCTGAATGCAAAATCAGGTAAACCTGGTACTAATGGACGAGGACTGCGGGGTCTTTTTCAGTAACACCGACAAATTTTCCTGCCCCAAAATAGGTGCTTTTTCGAATGGAGATAGTTTTATTTTCCCGGAAACCAATAGTTTTTCATACAAAAAAAAAACATAATCACCAATTTTTTTGGTCGCCGTTTTCCTTTAAATAACACTGAATCCCATCAGAAAGCACAAAAACTTGCCCGGGGAAAAAATGTGTCAGGGTCTCAGATAACAGGATTTGTTGAATAGAACATACCAAACCTAACCTTAACCTAACCTTATAGGTTTTAATGAAAACTAACCTAACCTTAACCCAAAGAAATACCTAACCTAACCTTATAGGTTTTAACGAAACCTAACCTAACCTTACCAAAAAGTATACCTAACCAAACCCCTTAACCACAAAATATCCCTAACCTAACCTTATAGGTTTTAATAAAACCAAACCTAACCTTAACCTAAGGTTAGGTTTGGGTAATACTTAGTGTTAAGGTTAGGTTTAAGTTTTCTTTAAAAACCCATAAGGTTGGCTAAGGTTAGGGTTGGTATGTTCTATTCAATCACTTCCCGGTTTTCTGAGACCCTGACAAATTTTTTTTGGTAAAGTTTCTGTTTTTTTTTATAGAAATTCAGTGTTTTTAAAGGAAACGGCGACCATAAATTCGGTGAAGAATTTTTTTTTATTGTATAAACTATTGCTTTCCGGAAAATAAAATTATCTCCAAATTTGAAAAGCACTAATTTGGGGCACGAAAAATTTGTCAGTATCTCTGAAAATGACCGCGAAGTCCTCGTCCATTACTACTAAAGCCTGATTAAATGTGTAAAATTGGGTCCTGTAATATCAAGAATTGGAAGACTCACCGCTGGCGGCGAGAGTTCCGATCGGCGACAGTTCCAGGGACCCACCGCCGATAGGAATTCTCGCCGCCGTCGTCAAGTGTTCCAATTCTTTGATATTACAGACCCAAAATCATTTAATCAAATTTTTACCCGTGTTTCTGCATTCAGGGATGAAAAAAACTCGTTAGCTTGATCAGTTAGGTTAAGTTAGTGCCAATGCCCAGGTCCCGGTTAACATTTCACGTCGGGGAGAGTTCTAGATTGGTGTTTCGGCGATAATTCCCCTCGGCGACAGTTTCATAAACCCCGGGGGTGTTTACTCCGGCACACTCAGGGGTGCCGTGAGTTGTCGCGTGGATATCTCTTAATTTCCCAAATATACCGAAATACACCCAAAAACGTCTAAAAAAATTATGTATTATATGTCTCTTGATACCTTATTTTAGTGTATTGTCATGTATTTCGGTGTATTAACGGGATATTTTGGTATTAGAGACGCCGTTGTCGCGTTTGTTTTGTTTTTAGATCTGCCTAGCACTGGCTGGGAGGCGGCGCGGCCAGACAGTAGTGTGACCATTGCTCTGGGCCCCATAAGTAGCTCTGCTCCCAGCCCACGCAAAACCGCCCAGTCCACGGGTAAAAATGGCAAGGTGACCGTAGCTTTAATAAGCGGGCTTTGTGTTACCCATTTTCATTGTGCCCTTGGCCAGTTCTTGTGAAATTTAAAAAAAATTAAAATAAAGGAACTAAAGAAAGAAGTAAAAATAGACTATAAATTTAATTAACAATAAAATTATATTATGAAACTAATGATCAGTAATAAAAAAAAATGACTATTTTTTTTAGTATTATTCTTGTTATAAAAAGAAAAATGTGTTAATTTACTAGTGAAAAAAAATTAAGTAATAACTGATTAGAAAGACTGAGGGCACCTTGGCTTGTACAAGAGTCATGATGACGGTTGAACGGAAAGAATGACCGACGAAGGGTACCATAAAGGGACATTTTTTGGAACGAAGAGCAACGGGGACGGTCGCAGGTCACGGGGCGAAGGCAAGGGTACCCCCGTTTTCTTCGCGCCGACCGTCGTCGTTGCTTTCGTTCTATAAAATATCCGTCCCATGGTAGGGGCTACCCCTTTGTCGGTCGTTCGACGCTCGACGCTCGACCGCCATCATGACTCTTTGGTACAAGCCCTTTTCCCTTCCCGCCGTCCTACCTCGCCAGTAGCCGCCACCGTGACATCAATAAGGTGAGTTTCTTTTCATAAAGTTTGGATTGTTATTTGTAGGGTCAAGTATGTTGGGTTAGTTAAGCTTAGGTTGTGTTTTAGTTAGAAATGTATGCCTCACCACAAGCATGATTGTAGGATAGATTTAAGGTTACATTAATAGAGTTGGAATTAGCTCCGATGGCGTGTGGGGGGATAGGAGGCATCACTGACAGATTATTTTTATTGGCCTAACTTTTCATTAATTTATTATGGTAAACTTATACATATCTCCAATACTTCAAGTATTTCCAAGAGGCTTGGAGGTACCCTGAACCCATTTCCAAGGGAAGATTACAAGTGCATTGCTTAGTTAAGGAGATATTGGTTGGTTAGTCTGTAATCTTACCGAGGCGTTGTTCTGTAAGATTTACCAATAATTTTATTGGAAAAGACATGCAGTTCTTTTGATAAAATACCTAGTGTAGGCGTGTAGTTAAATTAAACCTTTGGCCTATTTACAGTTCCCATTTCGAGCTATTGCAGTAGATATAATATCAACACAAGCTAAATTCACATGGTAACAAACAATAATATGGGGCACAAAATCAAAATAAACTTGTTTTAATGGACGAGAACTGCGCGAGAACTGCTACCACTTAAGTTTTCTAAATTTTGTTTTCCTCAGTATGATGTGTAGTATTAATCCACTTCTGCGTAACCTTCAAAACTTATATACATATTGTGAAATGCCAGTTGTCTAATATCGCATACAAGCACACCCTCCCCATCCAGAGCCCCACCTATCCTTAAGGGGTTTGGGTGGTAAATATCCAGATGAACACCGAACTCACTTTGGTGGACGAAACTATTTTTTCTGGTGTTTTTTTGATATGTTTTGAATAAATCTGCAAAACCGTTTTTGTCGTCATTATTATTATTATTATTTTGTTTTTTAGGTACGAGGTAAGTTTTTTTTTCAGGTAAAGGTTAGGTTACGTTAGGTTAGGTTTGGGTTAGGTAAAGGTTAGGTTAGGTTTTAGGTTAAATTTTCCCTTTTTTGTCATTTTTGCTTTAAAAAAAATAAAAAATATTGCGACGGGTACAGTTAGCAGATGCATTCAAAACACATAAAACCACCAGAAAAAAATAGTTTCGTCCACCAAAGTGAGTTCGGTGTTCATCTGGATATTTCCCGGTTGGGTTTTAAAAATTTATAATCTCGGAGGGGGGTTCGAGGGGAGCGGAGCTCCACCGTTAAAAGGTCATTTCATTGGGTTACTTTCACACTCTTTCCAGACCTGTAAAAGGTGAAAAATACTTAGATCCAGACACAGTCATGTTCTACCGTAGAAACAGTAAATTTCGCCAGGACAACTTTTTTTTTCTGTTTACAGACATGTGGGGGCGTTAATTTTACATTTCTACATCCTGATTTCAGGAAAGTTAGAAGGGGCTATCTGGAGAGTCTGTTTTCATATTATGGCTAAAATGAACAAAAGACAAAAATATCTACAAAGTGGCTACCAACAATAAAGTCGCCATCTAGTGTTTATTTACCGAGTGTCCTACCGCTGTCGTCGTCGCCCGAAAAAAAAAGAGTAGTGAAATTTAAACCCCCCCCCCATTTTGGGAAACAACTTGACTTGGCCCCCTCGACTCGCCCGCCGTGTCACAGACACCCACGGCACACAGGCCGCATTGTTAAGCTACCATCCGCCAACAGCAATGTTTCCGAGTTTAGGTTAGTTACATTAAATAAAGTGGTGGATGGTTATAGGCCTGGCTTCGCGCCTTGGTAGGCAGAGTCAATGGCACATCCACCCTTAGAATTATAAAATTTAAATTAGGGAACCCTAACTCGTAAATTGAAACCCAAACCTTTTTTTTTTTTTTTTTTTTAACTTCATCTAATCATCAATTAAAATCATGAGGGAAAAGGGGGCTAAAGCATTAGGGGCTAAATTAGGATGGCTTCCCACGAATATATAAAAAGTGTGAGGGAGCAGCTGAGACTATCCCTATTGACTATAATAGTTTAAATACAGGTCTGCTAATGCTAAAACAAAAATGGGATAATTATGAAGGCTTACTTTAAACATTAAAGCTGGGGATAAAGAATTAATTAATTATGAGACCAAGTATGATAAAGAATGTACAAAATACTTTCGAAACGGTATTCAAATATGAGAACTTAGTGCGTGATCAGAAACCCACAGCCAAAACCTCTTTACCCCAGTTTAAAATCACCAGATTTGTCATTGCCTCTTTTTTGAAGGGGAAAATTGGTTTTTTCTGGATAAATTCAAATTGATTGATGATAGGACTGATTTAACAGAGGGGGCATAAATTAACCTATTTTTTTAGGTCAGTTGAGAGGTTCTGCATATCTGCGGTAAAGGAATTAACAGTAGAAAATGTCAATTATAATGTGGCACTCAATTCTTAGAGATAATTATGAAGAAAAAGATCAGATAATAAAGAATCTTTTCTGCAAGTTCAGGGGATTACTGAGCCCTTTCACAATCACAGAGAATTGGAAGATTTCAGAATAACTTTAAATTGCACACTAGAGCCATTGAAGCTCATAAACCCTTGACAGAGTCAGACTGGATGGTCAGTATCATGTTTATGGAGAAAACTACCAACCAGGATGCGGGGACCGCTTAAATCAGAGGTACATAGTAATTATTTCACGGGCAAGGCAAATAGGGGAAAGATTATTACAAGAGTGCAAACATTTGCAAGGTATTGAGCAGGAACCCCCCCACAGGGAGATTGAGATAACTAGATTTAAAAGGTAATCAGCGATATCAGCCACCTTTAGATTTTAAAAGCCCTCATTGGGGGTAGTTATCCCGCTCCTACTAAATTACGAGGGGAAGAAAACCGGTAGATAAGTTTCAAACTAGACCACCCGATAAACCACCACTAAGCCTACTAAAAGAACAGGTGCCATTCCTAAATATAGGGTTATTACCAGTGAAGTCGAAAAAAATGTGCTTTCTGCAAGGGAAAGAACATCCATCCTCCATTGAAATATATACCCAGATTAATTATTCCACTAGGCTCAAAAAGTTAATGGCCCTTTGGAAATGCCTAACCTGCCTTAGTGGAAAACATGCAATACAAGCCTGTCCTATTAGTCTGGGTACTTGTAAGAAGTGTAGAAAATCCATTCATCTCAAAGCCTTATGTCCAAATGAATGATGTGAGAACAGACCCTACGGTCGTTAAAATGGCATTTAACTAATATGAGTATTTTCTTTCCGCTGTCCCTACGGCAGAATTTAAGGCGACCCAAAATGGTAATTCAGCCATTGTGAAAAAAATGTTTGACAGTGGTGCACAAAGATAATTTATTAGTGGAGAGATAGTTGATCTATTACAACTACCTATAATTGCAAGGTAAACTTAACATTTGGGGCTTTCTGGCCAACAAAGAAGCTCAAAGTTTTGACCATTGTTTGACCACTAGTCCAATTAGGAAATTAAAAATGTGGGGTAGCTGCTGTAGTTAATAACATCGGTAAAATTTAACTATAAAAGGACGAAAATCTACAGCTGAAATGTTGAAAGAGATAGGTGGTTGACAGTTAGAAATTTACCTTTGAGGATGTTGATGGCCCATACCAATTAATAATAGGCGCTGTTATTTGGGCGATCCCTAAGTAAGGTCATCAAAAAACATAACTTTTCTATGTTCACCAGTGCGGGGTGGTGAAGAATAATGGGACCTGTCCCACAAATCACTCACCAGCCTGAAAAAGAGGAATGCATTCCTAGTCATGCACAACCCTCTTGGTTGTAGAATTGGAACTTCATTAGTACCCACTCAAATTCACGGTTATTGAAGAAGGGATTTCCCGTGCAAAAATTTATGAGATCTAGAAATATCGGTATCATACCTAACAGTTCCCTAAAGGGGATCAAAAATACCTAGATCATATGATCACACGGTCAATTATGTAAATGGTAAATATGAAGTAGGTCTACCTTGGCAATAGATGCCCCTGTGTTACCTTCCAATTACACATAGTTAAGAACCAATTAAATATTTCAATAAGAAAACTGAAAAAAATCTGTCTAAATTGGAGTGCTATGATAAGATAATTCAAGATCAATTAAAGGAGACTTTATCGAAAAACTGAACGGAGCAGTAAATCATAATATAGGACATTATTTACCCCACCTGCAGTGGCCAAAGATTCATAAACCCACCCCCATTAGAATGGTTTTTCAATTGAATTTTCAAAACTAAACAAGATGCTAGCTTAAATGATTGCCTTCAGACAAAACCGAATCTCTTGTCAATCTAGGAGATGTCCTAGAAAAATTCAGAACAGATAAATTCGCCTATGTGGCTAAACATCTCAAAAGCTTTCCTAAATTGGTCTAAGGAAAGAAGACAGAAATTTCCCAAAATTCCTATGGCCTGAAAATATATATCAGGAAGACAGCCCCCTAGCCACGTATAGGTTTAAATAAATTCTATTTGGTTCTTGCTCAAGCCCCCTTTTTTTTAAATAAACATTACAGTACCATTTTAAAGGTTCAGTAGCCCAGAATTAGGGAAGAACTCTATACGGATAATTTGCAGGGGATGATAAATTCAGAGGAAGAACTAATACAAATTTATAACCTGGTAATAAAGAGTGCAGGAAGGCCAGCCTCCCCTTACGAGTTGGAATACATATTCTCCAAGGCTAGAAGGGATAATCAGGAAGGATTCCTTAATTATACGCCACCCGAGGTCCAATCAGTGTTAGGATTATGGGGGAATGTAAAAACTGATGTACTAAGATTAAGTGTCCAGATTTTTCTGATGTGACCTAACAAGAGAACACTCCCTTTAAATCAGGTCAGCCAAGTATTTGCCCCCTTTGGGCATAGTGAGCCCAATAACTAAAGGGGTAAATGTCTAATACAAAAAGGGCCCGGGGAGAACACCTCGATTGGGATACCCCCTTGATGGGAAATATACACAGAATGGGAGACTATAAAAACTGAGTTCAATAAGATAAATGAAATTTACATAAGTAGAGAATAAAAACTGTGGGCGACAACCCCCGCAACTACACATATTTTGTGATGCTTCAAAAGTGCATACGGTTTCAGTAGCTATCTTAAAGCAGGAGAGGAATGTAATTTAATTTTGTCTAAGGCTCGGGTTGCCCCAATTAAGCCTAGAACCTTGCCCCAATGGAGCTGACTGCATTATAATTAGGCACTAAATTAGCAACAATATCTAAGTAATTTATTACAAATTGGGGGGTATATATGTGGACCGATAGTGAATTTGCCTACACTGGGGTTTGTGAAACATAACACAAAAATCCCCTTTTGTAAGGAATCGTGTTGGTAAGATAAATGATTTAGGTTCCACATTTCACTATAATCATGTTGCTACCCAAGGAAAACCCAGCTGATATTTGTCCAGAGGAACAACTATCCTCAAACTAAATACAGGATTATGGTTTAAAGGTCCTACCTGGCTGAAAAATAATAAGAATGGCCTAATCAAAAGGTCTATAGTAAGTCAGACATATCAGAAGATATAAATTTTGGAACCTACGTAATTGATCCCCGATCCTGTTATGGATATAAAAAGGTTTTTTTTATTAAGCAAACTATTAAAAAACTACAAATTGGTCTTCAAATTCATAAAGAGGGATGTTCTGTCTTTTTTAAGTTTTTTGGGTTAGAACAATACAAAAGCAGGAATTTCCTGAGGAAAATTTAGCTCTTAGCCTCGGGCCCCCGTAGAAACAAACTTATCAAATCATTAGGTCTGTACCTACATAATGAGGCAGATCCTTAGGTGTCGAGGAAGAATTTGGAATGCTGATCTTCCCGATAAAAAACCTGCAATCCCATGCTAAATTCCCAAACGTTTATCATCTTACTAAATTGCTAGTGGATGAATCTCATGGGAACTCGTTACATGGCGGAATGGCTGACACATTGCCTATCTCAGGAGGGAATTTTGGATACCGCAGGGTAGACAGGCAGTTAAATACTACCTCAAATCTTGTGTCAAATGCAAGAGATATGAGGAAGACTAATCACCTATACCGGGCCCCCTGAACTCCCCATGGATCGAGTACAATTATTAAAAACCATTTTAGGTAGCTGGTGTCGACTATACTGGGGCAATAATAATTACAGGAGATAAGCTCCCCCAAAGAAAATATATGTCTGCTTATTCACTTGCACCTCTACAGGGCTGTTCATTTAGAAATAAGCTGATGATTTAAGTGCCGAAAACCTTTATTCAAGTGTTCCGGCGGTTTGTGGCTCGGCGGTCGTGTCTCGGCGATTGATTAGTGATAATGCTACTAAATTCGTAGGAGCCTCCCCCATATTGTTAGAAATATCAAATCATCCATCAGTACAAAAATCTCTAGAGTTAAGGGAAAAGCTCATGGACCTTTACTACCCTAGAGCTCCTTGGCAAAATGGTTCACAGAGGGGAAAGATTGCATAGTTAAGTCTTGTCTTAGGAAAACTCTCCACAAGACAAAGATAGGTCTAGAAGACCTGAAAACCATAGTGACTGAGATTGAGACCCCGTATCAATAACCGACCCTTAACCTACTGATGATTCATCAGTAAATATAGAAGCCTTACTCCCTCACATTTAATTTATGGGGGAAGACTGGAACCCTTTCCTTTTAAAAGAAACAAGAAGAAGATATACAAGATCCCACAATAAAAGACCCGGCTCAACATCTCCGGGAAGGATATCACACCTTAAGTAAAATTTTTAAAGGGCATGGGATAAGCATTGGAGTGCAGATTATTTACTGAGTCTAAGGGAAACGTTTTATGAGGCTCAACAGCCAGAAAATCAAAGTCCAATTAAAGTAGGAGATATAGTAATCCTTAGGGGAGATATGCCTCGTTCGCAATGACCTCTAGGAAAAATAGCAAAATTGCAAACTGATGGAAAGGGGATTGTGAGGTCAGTGGAGTTACTAGTGGGGGGGACAACGATGTGTGCGGACGGTAAATAATTTGATTCCCCTAGAGTTAGCTGAAGAGGTAAGGAGGACTCTAAAGCCGGCCACACACACACCGGCGCGGCCTTCCGGCCGACAAAAAGTGGCGAGGCATCGTTCGCCGGACGAAAACCCACACACACACCGGCCCCCTCATGAAAATATACATTACACGTCGGCCACCGTGGTGACAACCCTAATCCCTGTCCGAAATGACTTGTTGGGATGCTGCATGTGCAGCCATATATAATCTTTATATAAATAACGTCATATATATATAATACGTCATATATAAACTAAAATTATCATAAATACAATTATAACTGGTACAATTAGTCATTATTGGCCGAGCGAGGGGGCGGGGCCGCGCCGGACGGCACCCACACACACGCAGGGCAGGCGCGCCGGACGGAATTTTCAAGCGCCGGACTGATTTTCATCGGCCGCGCGACAAGGCCCGCCGGATAAAAACACCCCACGCACACCCGGCCGCCTTAGCCACGCCCTTTCGTCGGCCGGACAGGGCCGCGCCGGTTTTGTGTGGCCGGCTTAAGTCTGCGTCTTGCAGGCCAATTAGGGACTCTCGAACCACGGAGGCAAGCTCTTTAAAGTGTAAAACCCTGAGAAAACCTCATAAAATGGGGTCAAAACACCTGAAGCAAACTTCATTTCTCGCCGGCCCCAGTTGTAGAAATTATCCATTAAAACCGCTTTTCTATCGGGAGGAATGGGATGGTGGGAAACCCCTCCCTGTCAAAAAGGAGTGATAAAATTCCCCTAGGTTATTACTATGATGGGGGGTAATTAGATGTTAAATATGTAAAAAATTCTGGTGGTATTCATTTGTACCACAATATCAAAGGTTACATATATAAAAGTTGTTAGAAATATGGAACCTCACGTAAGGAGTAACATATTGGAACCTCCACGTGTATACTCCGCTGACTTGATAAGGTTTTTGTCAGAAGCATTCACGCATTAGACCCTCACATTAAGGCGAATTTTGGTGAAGAAGCCGTAAAGCCGCTTCTTGCAGCTTGCGTTTTTGTTATGGCGAGCACTTTTAGAACCGGCTCTTAGGATTGCCCAGCTGGTCAAGCCGTAAAGCCATAGAAGCGAGCCAGGGCTCGCTTAACCCGTGCTGCAGATGCAGGAAATTCCTTTTAGGGAATTCGGTCACTACAGGGAACAGGAAGAAAATAGAAATATACCAAAATTAGGAAATTCGAAAGATACGGAGAATATATAACTTTTGTGTATTTCCTAAATACGAGGAGGAGATCGGTAGCTCGAAATACCGTATCGTTCTCGCCGGTTTTCGCGGTTGGGGGTCCCGGTACAAGGGGGGGCAGAAATTTTTTTTCAAAATAGGGCCCAAAGACC